>JANAVB010019558.1:0-98372 GCA_029216955.1 Iris pallida
AATAATAATCCCGGTGTAAACTACACCATAATAAAATCTCAATACAATCACAATGTCTCATAACTTTAATAATAGTCCAATCTAAACATGGCAAGTCCTCAGCGAGTACTGGATCCTGCTGAGGGGTCCAGGTCACCTGTGTCAACTAGACCTGCTCCTAGTAAGTGTCGTAGCAATCCGCATCATCTATAATATTTCACACAGGTCCGTCAGGACAGAAACGAATACATATCTCTCACACAGTTCATAACATGAACTGAATATGAAACAGCTTAAATAATTACATGAACTGTCGACAAAAAAATAAGACTGTAAAAGAGAGCATGACATAAGGAAATAGATATACAATGATAATAAGAGAGCTGAACTAACTACTGGTGTAGAGAACAATCTGGTTATGTAAACGGCTTAGGTTATATATGACTTAAATCTAGTTTGGAGTTGCACAAAAAAGGATGTAGATCACATAACCAAATAAATACCCCCTGCCCCATCAGTACGGTTATGTTATTACACATGAAGGTAGTGTGTCACATGGATAGCTAGTCCACATGCACACTGGGTTATACATGAAGGCTCACATGATCATGAGTGTACATGAATGTCACATGAGTATACATGAATAAGTATGAATACAATGAGTAGACGATGCACATGATAAAGTACATGAGCACAATATACCCGATGTATCTGAGGGGATAACATCGCATGAAGAGATCCATATAGTACTAATCCGTGATAATATCATGACAAAAACAAGTAAACTAGTCTATAACAAGTAAATATGTCCAAGCAAGAACGAAACGGTCAGAGAATGTACTCGCCTGACAATCCAAGCTGCTGATGAGGATGTGTAACTGAACTGGAGTGATGTAAACCTATTTAAAGTAACCACAAGTCACAACATGGTCTAACATATTATAAGAAAGGGCTACAATGCAATTCTACATGCTTCTAAGTCCTTTTATGTCAAAGTCAACCTTGGTCAACTCTGGTCAAAAACTAGTCCATTTACTAATTTTTAGGTCAACACGAGTTTACAAGTTATTTCGAGTTCGTTTGAGTCGATTTGGAACAAATTTGACCCAAAGTTGAATTTTGTCAACTTGTCAGTCAACTTGTCGGTCAACTCGACTAAACTAGGCTCATTGGATTGATCATAATCTGTCCCAATACCCTATGGTTACATTCATAATCAATCCACATACATATAGGTATATTCACATTCATTAAGGTATATATATATATATATATATATATATATATATATATATATATATATATATATATATATATATATATATATATATATATATATTTTATATATATATATATATATATATATATATATATATATATATATATATATATATATATATATATATATATATATATATATATATATATATATATATATTTTTTTTTTTATTTTATATATATATATATATATATATATATATATATATATATATATATATAAAATACATATAAAATACATATATATATATATATATATATGTGTGTGTGTGTGTGTGTGTGTGTGTGTGTGTGTGTGTGTGTGTGTGTGTGTGTGTGTGACTTGAAGGAAGTGTGTGTGTTAAAGGACTGTTGTTATGACTCAAATTTGAGATTAAAACAATACACATATATGTCTGTACATACACATATAAATATATAATATGTGACTTGAAGGAAGTGTGTGTGTTAAAGGACTGTTGTTAAGACTCAAATTTGAGATTAAAACCAAGTATTTAACTATGGGAATATATCACATATATAAATACATATACATATATATCTATTTAAAAGGGAAACTATATATATAGACATATACATAAATATACATATACATACTCATATAGGTAAAGGAAAATAGGCTACTCAAATCCGAAAAGTGGACTCAAACCTGGAAATCAGAATCTTGAACTCTCATTCCAACATATTTACATATACACAAGTCATTTAAATATAAATATATATATCTACACACATATACATATATATACATAAAGGAAAAATCCAAATTGTAGATGTAAATGGTAATTAAATAGGATATAAAATCAAAGATCAATTCCCACAAACCCAGAATATCATATATGAATCGTAAACTCAGAAATTGATACATAAAATTAGAAAATCAAAATATTACAAAACTATTCAAATTTGCATTGAAAGAAAATCCAATTTTCACATATCGACCCAAATCTCAAAATACACTACTAGAACCCATGCAACATGGCAACTACGTTGGTCTCGACATGTGAGACGTGCTCGGGTACCCACGGACTCAAAACCGTGTCCTTGTCGTGTCCAAAGAACGCGTATCGGAAAACTGACTTCGCGTGTCAAGAGCGCGTATATCGCTCGATTGAGCGCCACACACGCAACGAGAAGCATCGTGCTCGTGCACACAGCTAGGTAGGGTCTCGGGGTTGGGCTAGGACACGCTGATACGACATGCTGACACGACACCACGTCGCGCTTATGCGACGCAGCGACTCGCGACAGCCGCGCGGCCTGCGCCCGCGCGCGTGTGCGTTCGTGCTCGTAGGCGCGTGTTGAGCCTCGTGGCTCGCGATTCGAGCCACGCCACGACTCGAGATCGAGTCCCTGGGTAGTCTAGGTATACGGCTACGTGCTCGTGCTCCTGGAACGGGTCCTCGATGCGCCGTGTCCACGTACGAAGGCCGTGTCAGCGGCAAAATTCTGCCACGTGCACTGTATGGGCTGACCAGTGCACATCGGATTTCTCCGTGCTCGCTCGACGAAACGTCGTGAAAATTTTTGGAGCATATGGGCTGAGATTGCCCCCACGTTCTTATAAAATTTCATGTGAGACAGACCTCTGTGCTTCGAGTTATGACGCACAGACATCACGGCGTGCATGGGACCGTGCACGGGATCTCGTGCACGCGTGTCCGTGTTCGTTTGGATGCCGAAATCGTGTCAATTTTCGATCCGTCTTCACAAAAGTTGTTATAAATCTTATTAGGAAGGAATTTGTGAAAACATAATCAAAAATTAATACTTTTCAGTTCTAAGTGACATTTTGCCGAACACGTGCAACATGAGACCGATACGTGTCCGATACTGCTATCAATCGAAACCAAAATTCTACCAAACTTCATACACAGATCGGGGGTACCTATACGGATGCAATAATGAAGAAAATTTAGGAGAAACAAAGGTAGATCGGGGTTTACCTATTGAGAGTCGGAATCTCAATAAAAGGAATTCCCCGAGCGCTTTGTCGGCCGATTTCTCCCGAGCAAATGCCTCCTCCTCCTTGCTAGCAGTGCTCCAGCAAATTCTCCTCTTCCCAACAAGCACAACGGAATTCATTTGAGGTAAAACGGACTCCGGATGAGAAAAATAGGGTTTTAGAGAAAGTGAGATCAGGGTTTGCTCTATATCTTGGAGGCTAATGTTTTCTACAATGAGAGGGGGGGCTGTTTGTGGCCAGCCAAGCTAGGGGGGTGTTAGGGTTAGGGTTTGCACATGGGCCAAGTACTCCATGAGTTGCCAAAAGGCCTATGTCAAGAAGGGTTAAAAGGGCCTATGTAAAAATGACTTTAAATCATTAATTCATCGCCAAAATGGAAATAAATTCTGAAATTAATTTCTAAAGTTTAAAAAAATAATTCTAATTATCATGTTAGGTTCTTAATGAAGGGTGACTAAAGTCAAACCACCTGATGCTACTCAAAACACCAATCAAGCTACAAAGCATCGCATTAATTAATAAATTAATAAGAAAATTCAAATAAATACATAATGACTAAAATACCCCTAAATTAAAAATGTGGGTGTGACAGGTCGGCCTACGGCGGAGCCTTGGGGCGCGCAATGGTGGCGAGGCTACGGCCGTGGGCGAGCTCAGGGGTCGAGCAGTCGTTGACGGTCGAGGTTTTTCGCGTGGGGTTTCGATGGGTTTTTTTTTTGTGTTTCAGTAAAACATCTATATATATATATATATATATATATATATATATATATATATATATATTGATTTCAAGTTATGATAGGATTTTGATAGAATTTAGAGTTTGATTTGGTGGAGGATCTACCTAGGATTGCACAGAAAAAAATTAAAAAGATTTGGTGAATATTATAGGAAGATTGGTTTTGAATTTCCTATCGAGACTTTCGTCTCTATTTTACGCCCGGGCTTCAGGTTGGGGGGAAGGGGAACAATGTTCCCCTACTGGTCTCTTCTTCTTCTTTTTTTTACTTTCTAACCCCATTATCCTTAAAATATATATATATATATATATATATATATATATATATATATATATATATATATATATATATATATATATAATCTTATAAATTGAATAAAGTAGCTTAAAAATACGTGCCAAAAATATTTTAAAAATATCTAGAAATATCTAAAATTACTAACTATATTTGATATATGTTTATATATGCATATATCTATATATCTAATGAAATAAAAATATATGAAAATTTATTCCTTAAAATATTTAATGCACTTTTATATTAATATTGATCATAGTCATTCTAGTATTCATAAAAATATAAAAAAATTAAAAAGATTATAGATATATATTATATACAAAAGAATAATTTGTATTTATTATATAGGAAATATTCTTTATATTTAATCAACAAAATACTTGGAAAATAATCCCTAACCCTAATAATATATACATAAATGAATATTTCGTAAATATTTGTTAAAAGGGACTTTACATATACAATTTATGTAAAAGTATTCATTATTATTATCATACAACAAAATAAATAAATCACTTTACAAATCATTTTAAAATAGTAAAATTCAATTTAAGCTAAAATAATAAATAAAAAATCCATAAAAATTTGTGGGTTTTACATCCTACCCACATTATAAGAATTTTTTTCTCGAAATAAAAATAGCGCACGATCTGTGGAAGCGAAATGCATGGCGAAAAAAGAATTGGGCACGAAGATCATGTCACAATTTTCGTACAAAAGAGAGAAACGGTTGTGTATGTCGTCTTCGCACTTCCGCATTTTAGCAGGGCACTACGTTGACATACGATCTGAGGGAGTGGAATGATCTATGGTACTTACAAGGGTTACTGGTGTGGTTTCTAACTATATAGGATACCCTCGTATTTCTATATCTATCAAGGTTTATGCCACGAAATTCTAAGTCATTTTATGATCATGGTTATACAATGGTAATTTTAACTAACACGTCTGTAGGCCTCAAAAATGATAGTCATGCTGAGTTGATCAGAACTGAGTCTCAAAGTCACGCAGAAGTGAGCAGGACAAATGTTTAAAAATCACGCTAGTAACAGCTCATCTTTTGTCAAAAATTTCATCATGACTGACAGCACAACAGTCGAAGAATGTCTCCTCGTATGCCACGTATGCACAGAACTCGAGAGATCACAGCCGACTATTGCGTGACTTTCGAAATCTTCTTTAACAAGACTCAGCCTTCATCAAGTTGGCGTACCAAAAGAGCTTCTTGTCATTTAATGCGACTGACAAAGTAATCACTGTTAGAGATTTTGTGTCAGTCGAGGCACGTCGAATCAAGACAGCTGACAGTCCTGCCTCAATCGAGCGTGGATTATGTTCTTTCCTCAAGTCTGCGTATATTTTGAGCTTTCTGTCTCAAAGTTTGCGTGGATTCTGAAGTTTCCTCCCTTAAGTCTGCGTAGATTTTGAAGCTTTTTGCCCCAAGTCTGCGTGGATCCTGAAGCTTCTTGTCCCAAGTTTGCGTGGATTTTGAAGCTTTCTGACCCGAGTCTGCGTGGATTTCGTCCTCAACGAGCCTGCGTGGATTTCATTAAATTGGAGTACGTGGCAGCCATGCCACTAATCTCTCGCCTGCGTGTCCTGTAACTTGCACACGACTCATGCACGATTGCCATGTGTCCAACAGTTACAGGCCACGTCCAGTAACTGCTCACAACTCTGCGTATGTTAAATCCTGCGTGATTTTCAACTAGGCAGAGGCTGTAAAGACAGTTATCTTTTTCAGTTATTTTTGACTCTATAAATAGAGTTCTTTTCTCATTCATTGTACAGATACATAGATATCTAAATTGTTGTTGCATTTTTGAGAGCTTTTCTTCTTCGCATCGTCCAAGGGATAAAGCGATCGTCTTCTAGATCGGATTTCTACAGTTGTAATTTTCCCAGATACACAATAAATAAAGTGAATTTATTTATGGAAAACAAATTGGCGACTCTGCTGGGGAAAGTCATCTTCTCTTCTGAGATGGCAACAACTCAATGCGATGCTTCGTCGGTCGGCTCGACGAAGAAGGTGATATTGATCCAATTCGATCAACTCGCCTACGAAGAAATACAACGGGCTAAGGGTGGCAAGCCCACTTCAGCCTCCATCACTATTGCCAAGTCGAAGGGACGATCTGTCTATGTCCCTAAGAATCAGTTGGCAATCAATGGTGACTTTTCTGCCACAGTGTCTACTCCTAACACTGGCAAGGAGTCTACTGCAAGCACACACACTCTTGTGTGTTCAAAGACAACAGCAACCAAAAGTCACGCTGGCAGCACTGGCTCCTTAGCCAAGCCTGTTCCAGCGTGCAATCTTAATTCTAAAAGTCACGCTGGCAGTACTGGCTCCTTAGCCAAATCTGTTCCAGCGTGCAATCTAAAATCCAAAAGTCACGCTGGCAGTACTTGCTCCTTAGCCAAATCTGTTCCAGCGTGCAATCTAAAATCGAAAAGTCACGCTGACAGTACTGGCTCCTTAGTCAAAACTGTTCCAGCGTGTATTTTACCAAAATTTAGCTCCTTAGCCAAAACTTTGTACACTGACAATACAAGCTCCTTAGCCAAATTGTCACCAGCATGCTATAGGAAGAATAGCTCTTTAGCTATCTCTTCTTCTTTACCAAGTTCTATTACAACTGGGGGTAGTCTTGCTAAAACTCCTCTACACAAAGTCCCTTCGAAAAGAGATAACTCTTTAGTTGTTTCTTCTGCTCCTGTAGTTTTTACTTCAGGAACAGCTTTGACTGACAATTTTGTTCGTCAAAGAAAAGGAGATGGTCTTTTGACTACTCTTCCTTCTGGACATTCTATGTCTCAAAGCTTGAATAAGTCTAAGAAGAAACATTTCTTAATGTCTTCTTCTACGACTTCTTCGAATTGGGCACATAATTTGTCTATGAAAGAGGGTCTGTTACCAACTCCTAATCAAGGGGGTGGTCCAATTCTTCCTTTTCTGCAAATATCCAGATCAATGGAAGGAAAACTCCAAGTTTCAAGAACTAATGTGTTACCTCCAACTGATCTAAGAGTAAAACTTGATCAAATATGCTTAGGAAACACTTCTGGTGTCAAGAAACCATACCAATCGGGAACAAAAGTAAGAGATCCAGATGCAGAGTATGCTAGAAATTATGTGGCTCACATTAATCACTCTCTATATAACCAAGAGCCATCAAGACCCAAGAACCAGAGAATATTCTTCGATGTATCTCAATCTTCACAGACAGATCTACGAGAACATATTCAACAGAAGAGAAGGAATAATTCTATGTCAATGGACCATGCTGAATGTGACTTCCAGCCAAGAGTCATAATTCAATGCAGATGTCAATCAATGGATCAGAACCATGTTGATCATGAATGTGACTTCCAGCCGAGAGTCACAATGCAATGTAGATGTCAAACTAAACGACAATCTATCTTCAATCGAATTTAGTGTGAACCTATGCCTGATGAAGATGAACCTTTGTATGCTTCTGTCAATATGACCTCTCGGGATACTGGAGGTAGAAATGATAGTCCAGATGGAGTATATAGAGGCACCAGATCAAGAGTCCTGGCTTCTACTCAAAGGACTTTGATTCCTGAAGATGATTCTGAATTTCTTGGGGAATCTAACTTCCCACCTCTTCCTACTGGGGGTAGTTCTCCTATAACTGACTTTGATACACAAAGCAGTGATTCAGAACAAACAATATCCACAAGTTCATCAATAATCCCTCGTACAGTCACAACATACATGGTTGATGGGAATACTGATGAACCTTCTTCTTCCATGACTCCTCAAGAACAAAGAATTGCTTCTTTGGAACAGCAAATGAAGTCTATGGCTGATAATATGAAGTCGATATATGAACTCATGGCAGCCCAATTGCAAAATCGACAAACTGTACCAGAAGCTACACCAATTGACACTGGTATAAATCCAGTACATGTTCCTCCAGTAGTCCAGTCCAATACTCCTGGGTAAGTTTAACCAGTTCCTAGTCACTCTGGAGCTGGGGGTAGTACTTATAATGCTGTTCCCCCTCCCAACTATTCTCTACAAGCTACAACTCCACAATCCTTCGGAGTTGTTAGTGATGAATTGAGGAATCTCAAGACTCAATTTGAGGCATTCAAACAGAAAGATGGTTTACAAAGGTTAGGCATTAAACAACCTTATCCGATAGAATGGAAGCAAGTATCATATCCTCCTAAATACAAGCCTCCTACTATCTCATTCTATGACGGAACCACTTCTCCAAGTCAGTTTATTAATCACTTTGAAGTGATGACTGACCAGCTGCAACCAAGTGACGCCCTCCGTACTCGGGTGTTTGTCGGATGTCTCAAAGGAACGGCTTATGAATGGTATAGAAGCCTCCCAGATGGGTGCATTACTTTATTTGTCGGTTTCAAACAAATGTTTCTTGAACGATTCTATGAAGGGCTCAATGACATGACTATGTCTGCTCTTATTAGAATCAAGCAGAAAAATAACGAAACTACAGAGGAATTTATTGAACGATTTCGAAGAAAAGCTCTGAAGATGCCTCTTGGAACTCCTGATGCTGTCACCATCGACACATGCAAATCAAATTTGTTACCAATAATCAGCATGTGGACAGGTTCTACTCAATTTCAAGATTGGCCTTCCTTCATAGTCAGTGCCAAAGCTGCAGAAATCAGTACTGAAACCTTCAAAGGTTTAGGTGTACAGATGTCTCCTAAAGAAGCAGGTCAAAATAATGCTAAATTCAATAAAAGCAAGGGAAAAGAAACTCTTGAAGTTAATCTTCAGAGTAAAGATGCATCGACCGTTCAAACTCCTCCTACCTCTATAACTCAACAATCGAGAACACCTCGCCCCAAAGAAGAATATTCTTTTGATGACGATGATGTCCTCGGTATCTTTGAATGTCTGCTGAAGGGTAATAAAATACAATTACCTGAAATCAAGAAACCTGATGAAGCTGGTAAGACAGATCATCCTAAATACTGTCCATACCACAGAATGTTGGGTCACACAATTCGTACATGTTATGTGCTGAAAGGAAAGATCCAAGAAATGATTAAATCTGGAGCTATCTCTCTTACTCCGAAAGAGAAGACCGTCACCTCCAATGTCGTCTCTATGCAATTCAGAGATTTTCCCCCTCAACTCCTTGAAAGCGGGATCGTTCCTATTCCCAAGGCAACCCTTGAGATAGTGAATATTCCTCCTCCACAGTCTGACGGATTAGTACCAATCACTATGGAGACAAGAGAAATCATGTGGATTCATCCTGATTTAGTAGCAGACTTTGAATCTCCTCCTCTTCAAAAGACTACATCTCGAAAGTCCAAGAAGGCTGGAAAGATTAAGTCATGTCATATGACTTCTCTCGGATCTACTTCTGATGCAAAGCCAAAAGATAAGGAAGAAGCACTTGCTGGTGCTACTCGAACGGAGAAACCTTATATAAAGGATCATTCCAAGAATCCTGAAGATACTCCTGATATCCCTCCGGCTGACAAAGATGCTCCTAATGTTCTTTCTGAAGAAGAATCATCCACTGCACCTGTTCCTTCAACTACACCAGTTGAACCTGTTCTTCCCAAGTCCACAACTCTTGAGAAAGGCAAACAACAGGCTCGATTTGATAAACCAATCAAGAAGTCCTCTCCTCTTGGACTTCAGAAGCCTTATAATTTCGACATTTTAGCACAACTTGCTAATACTCCAGCTAGAATGTCACTCTTTGAACTTCTACGTCTTTCCAAAGAGACTCGAGAGACGTTAAGTGAGGCACTTCTTCAGGCAGACTCTTGTCTTGCATAATTAAAGAAGCCAGGTGAAGAACCTGCCACATGCTTACATTGCAACAGTGTATTGGAGATTATCCCAAATATCACCTTTACACAAGACGACATGCTATTGGAGGATAATCGACATGATCGGCCTCTCTACTACACCGGTTATATTGATACAATGAAGATAGATCGTATCCTCATTGATCCAGGGTCTGCTATAAGTATAATGCCGAAGAGCCTGTTGGATGAATTAAAAATTCCTCTTCACAAACTTTCCAAGACGGTTACTACTATCCTGGGATTCAATCAGAGCCGAAGTGAACCTTTGGGAAAGATTCATCTGAAACTTCAGATTGGCGATTTTAGATCCAAAGTCACTTTCTATGTGATCGAGATAGTAGGATCTTATAATCTTCTACTGGGGAGGCCTTTCCTTCATGAAAATAATGTGGTGCCCTCTACTCTTCACCAGTGCTTTAAATATATTGACAGCAATGGAAGAGTACAAAAGGAAGTCGCTGATATAAATCCCTTCCATGGGGTTGAAGCTTATTTCAATGATTCCCGGATGTACAAAGAAGAGTATACAAAGGTGATACAAGCTATGGAGAAAGAGGATTCACAAAGTGAGACTTTAATAATCCCTGTTAAAGGTCGAACTACTCAACAACAATCTCCCAAACTCTCTGGAGAAGGTTCTTTAATCATTCCAGTGAGCGGACGGATCTCTCCACTACCTCAGTCGTCTACTCAAGGTGCTCTGATCATTCCTGTTGGAGGACGGACTACCCTTCATCTCAAGCTTCAAGGGAGCTCACCTCTTCTGAGCCGTTTGTTATCGATCTTAATCGAAACAAAACCTCTTCTAATTCTTCTTCTCCTCCTTTAGTCATTGATTTGGCTAAGATCTCTAAGGCTCAACCTTCTTCCAATGTAAATACTGCTACTTTTAAAGTTAATAAAAAGTCTCCATCTTTGCAGTATATTGATGTGTGTAATCATGTTCATAGTTATTTACATTTGTTAAATGACTTGAGAACAATAACCATAGGAGTTGTACAGACTTTCCATACAGATGTATCCCTAGAATCAGTAGAAACTTCATACTTTCTAGTTCCCAGCAGAAAGCCAGGAGACATTCCAATATTCTTTTACAAAGGGCCCCAAAATCCTTCTAACCCTAAAGATGATGACAAAAATGATGATATTGGAATATTACAACTACGTCGTTATAGTCAGCAATCTAAAGACATCATTAAAAATATGGGTTATAACTTCAGAACTGGCCTCGGTAATGGTAGAGGAAGAAGAATGCCTGTTCGAATCCCTCCTTTGAAATATGGAAGGACGAAATACGGATTGGGTTATATTGCTCCTACTCCTTTTATTAACATTGTCCATGAAGATCCCGAATCTGACGAAGATAAGAGATCTGATTCTTCTAGTACTACCTCTTGGGATTCTGATATAAGTATCGGCGAATTCCACTACAACATTCTATCTTCCAACATGGTCTCCATTGACTGTTCTGAAGAAAGTGATGAACACGAAGATGAGTTTGAAATCTCACCTGAATCAGAACAATGGGCACAAAGGTTAGATAATCAATGGGAGTTCCGGTTCGAACAAAAAGAACCTCCGACCGAAGATAAACTTGTTCAAATATATATTGGTGAAGAGGGATCCCCCAAACCAATATTCATCAGTGAAAGTCTTTCAGAAATTGATAAGCAAGACATGATCAAACTTATTCGTGAATACATCGATGTCTTCGCTTGGAGTTATGAAGATATGCCAGGACTTGATCCACAGATTGCAACTCATAAACTCAATATCATGTCGAATGCTAAACCGGTCAAGCAACAACAGCGACGATTTTGTCCAGACATTATGGATGCAATTGAAGCTGAAGTTAATAAACTCATGGCCTCTGGGTTTATTAGAGAGGAACAACATCCTGATTGGGTGGCTAATATAGTTCATGTCCTTAAAAAGACTGGCAAGATCAGAGTATGCATAGACTTCCGCGATCTCAATGCGGCATGTCCTAAAGACGAATTCCCTCTACCAGTCACTGATGTTATGATCGATAATACCTGTGGGCTTGAAAGGATGTCATTCATGGACGGGTATTCTGGGTATAATCAGATTAAAATGTTTCCAGATGACGAGAAGCACACTTCTTTCAGAACGTCGATCGGTACATACTGTTATACAGTGATGCCATTCGGTCTCAAGAATGCAGGAGCAACTTATCAACGAGCTATGAGCATTATATTTCGTGAACATTTGCGAAAAACAGTCGATTGCTACGTTGATGATATTGCAGTCAAAAGTCGACAAAAAGAGGATCACATCCAAGATTTGAAGACTATTTTTGATCTAATGCGTAAGCATCAATTAAAGATGAACCCTACTAAGTCCTTCTTAGGCGTCTCTAGTGGCAAATTTCTCGGCTTCGTCATTACCGCTAAAGGTATACACGTGGATCCCGAGAGGATCAAAGCCATCCAAGAGATGCGTCATCCACGCTCCTTAAAAGAGCTACGAGGATTTCAAGAAAGAATCGCTTATATCAGGAGATTCATCTCTAATCTTTCAGGACGCTGCAGACCATTCAATAAACTTATGAAGAAAGGTGTTTCTTTTGTCTGGAATGATGAATGTCAGAAAGCATTTGATGATATAAAACAATATCTGATGAGCCCTCCAGTATTGATACCTCCTGTTTCAGGAATACCATTCCTTCTGTATACCCGAGCAATGAGTCATTCACTGGGTGCATTGCTCGCTCAAAAGAATAAAAATGGTCATGAACAAGCCATTTACTACCTCAGTCGTACTATGACCGGAGCTGAACCTCGATATTCATCGGTCGAAAAAGAATGTCTAGCCTTGATGTTCGCTGTCCAAAAGACACGACATTATATCATGGGTCAGACTATTCATGTCATTTTCCGGATCAATCCTATACGGATCATGATGAAGAAACCCAGTGTTTTGAATTCTCGATTGGCTAACTGGGGAATCTTACTTGCTCAGTATGACATGCATTATATTCCTCAGAAATCAGTCAAAGGACAAGCTTTAGCCGATTTTCTGGCTGCTCATTCAATTCCAGAAAATTCAAAACTCTATGATGAAATCCCAGATGAAGTCCTAGATTCAAACCAAATTGTTGAAGAAGATCCTACTTGGCGTCTATTCTTTGACGGAGCTTCGAGAATAGGTCCTAATGGTGATATTGTCGCTGGGGTTGGAATTGTTCTGGTGTCGCCAGAAGGTCTTGCTATCCAAAGGGCTTATTCTCTCGATCAACCATGTTCAAACAATGTGGCTGAGTACAATGCACTGCTTATTGGTCTTCAACTCGCTAAACATCTGAATATTCAACATTTGGAAGCATATAGAGATTCTAAACTCATTGTCAATCAGATAAGGGGTACTTATGAAGTTTGCCATCAAGATCTGGTTCCTTATCACAGATCGGCTATATCTATGGCTTCTTCATTTGAAGGGTTCTTCATTGAGCATGTTAGGCGAGCATGCAACATAGAAGCTGATGCTCTTGCTAATCTTGCGGCGGTATTAGCTATTCCAATCAGACGGCAACAAATAATTGTTGTTCGCAATCGAAAATTATTTCATCTCGAGAATAATCTGACTCTAGGACTTCCAGTTGACATTGAAGAATCAACATCTCATGATATCAACACAACAAGAGGATTTGGATTTAGCCGTAAATCATTATCATCTTCATCTGATTCTAGCATGGAATTCATCTTCAGTAATTCATCTGAGATTCAGAATACGGATAAAGATTGGAGACTTCCTTTCTTAGATTTTGTATTGTATGATATTCTTCCAGATGATCCGAGTGAAGCGGCATCTATCAGACGACGATCACTCAGATTCTACTACAATCATACTACAAAAACCTTATATTGTCGAGCTTATGATGGTTTACTTCTTTGATGTGTTGCCGGTGATGAGGCTCAACAAATCATTCGCGAAGCACATGATAGAATTTGTGGTGCACATCAGCCTGGACCGAAACTTCAAGACCGTATTCGACGTATGGGTTATTACTGGCCCACTATGGTATCAGATGCCATCGAATATGCGAGAAAGTGTAAAGCTTGTCAAATCCATGCAGATTTTATTCATCAACCCTCGGAATTTCTGCATCCGACGACAGCATCATGGCCCTTCGAAGCTTGGGGCATGGACATTATTGGTCCAATCAATCCGCCATTATCAAAAGGTCATCGGTTTATTCTCGCAATAACCGATTATTTCTCTAAATAGGCTGAAGCTATTCCATTATCTGAAGTCAAGACGTCCAATGTCATCAACTTTATCAAGCATCATGTCATCTACAGATTTGGTGTTTCTCGACGCATTATTCATGATAATGGTCCACAGTTCGTCAGCCAAAAATTTACTCGATTCTGTGACGACCATCGGATCAACAATGTGGCTTCTACCGCATATAATCCGGCAGCTAACGGATTAGCAGAAGCTTTCAACAAGACCATTATCAAGCTCTTAAAGAAGTTTGTCTCTACTAACAAACGTAATTGGAGTGAGAAACTTGGTGAATGTTTGTGGGCTTACCGAACTACAGTTCGTAATGCTATTAAATGTACACCTTTCTCTCTGGTGTACGGATGTGAAGCTGTTCTTCCATTAGAGATTCAAATTCCTTCTTTAAGGATAGCAATCACTAATGAACTTACTGCCGAGAATAATGATCGTCTTCGACTTCAGGAGTTGGAAGCTCTGGATAAAAAGCGATTATCTGCTCAACAAAATATTGAATTCTATCAAGCTAGAATTTCAAGAGCTTTTAACAAGAAAGTCAGAGTTCGAGCATATCAAAAAGGGGAACTTGTTTTAACAGTCAGACGTCCTATGACTATGACTCATATGAGCAAAGGCAAATTTGACGCAAAGTGGGAAGGCCCCTATATTGTGAGCAGAGTTTTCTCAAATGGAGCTTATTAACTCTCAGAACTTGACGGTCGAAAAACTATGATGCCTATTAATGGCAAATTCCTTAAAAAGTATTATGTATAAAATCATCAGACAAGTTCATGTTTATAAATAAATTTTATTTTAATCATGAATGATAGTACATGATATTAAGGAAGATCACTATCATCCTTCTCTACATTTGGACGGGGACTGCTGCCGTCTTTCTAAAAAATGTGAGCAGCAAAAGAATTAAGAACTTCGTTGCTGGAGCCCACGAGAAACTTGCAGACTGTCATCCTCATGGCTTCCTCTTCTTCAGACCTTCCGGGATCAAGCAGAAAGTCCAGAATATCTCGTGGTGACTTGGGTGCAGACGAACCTTCGCCTGCTTCTACCTCTTTCGGCTGAATTAGATCAGCAGGGTGTTCTTCAGTATCCTTTTGAACATTCGAGACGATTTCAGCTTTCTTGAATGCTTCTTCAGACGACATTTTTATGTTGAAGAGTAGAAGTGTTCATCCTTTGTTAGATTTCTGCTATATTTATAGACAGAAATTCCTCGAATAATGAAACGACACATTCATCCGATGGTTCGTCCGTTCATTTATTTGTCATATTCATCCGACGGTTCACTTGTTCATTATCATCTGACGTTTGTCCGTTCATTATCTTCTATCAATTTATTTAAAAAAAAGTGGGGATTCGTTATTTATCACGTTTTCATAACCTCTGAATAAATGCTGAATCTACCTACTCATCTATCATTTTCCATTTTCGACCTCTGTATAGAAATCAATCTATTTTCTTTTGAGTTCCTACATATTATCACGTCCATATTACCTCTGATAATATTATGTACTCTAAATCAGAAAAGAAGGTTTCATTATCTATCATGTCCATAATTCATCCAGATAGATACAAATCATTGAGCATAGAAGGATTATCATTTCCATTCTCATATCATCATAAAAAGTCTATTACATTTTCTTAGACTTTCTTACAAATCATAATGGAAATCTATTACAGTTTTGGATTTTCATTCTACACATACAACAATAACCTAATAGAGATTTATTTTCTTCCTTGGATCTTCTTCGACGGGTTCGTTGTTTGTTGTAATTCCTGACTGTCTGAGCTCCAGTGGCGACCAGAACAGCAGGAATCAAACTCTGGTCTTATCTCTCAGATGAGAGAAAAACCACAGAGTATGGTAGCCCGAAGACGTGTTGCTGCCAATACAATTGATGGATTAGGAGCGGCCTTTCAGAAGAGACAGGAATGTATCCAACCTTGGGATACAATTCCTAGTTCTGCCGTAAAAGGAACTCTACTACCCGATTTTTCGGGGTAGAGCCGACTCCACCGTCCAACTCTCCGTGTATAAAGGCTCTTCCTACCATCGGAAGAAGACCCTTCTATCCCACGAAGAGTTCTGAGTTGTCTGATTTGCGCGTCAAAAGCGCATGAGCTCCCTGATGTTGGTGTCAGAAGACCGCTCTCCACAGCATCCAAATCACCAATGCCAGTTCTGAAAAAAATTTGCAGCCAAGCTTCTGCAGAAAACAGCAAAAAAAAAAAAGATTAATCAAATTTTATTTGGCACGTACTGGCCAGTCACGCACACTCTGTTCAGTCAGAAATAAAAAAAAGAGCTTATCTTCAACAGTGAAAAGTGGGTTACTATACTGGACTCACCATCAAAATCAAGATCAGAGAACATTGCTATCATCAATTTCTTGTTGAGAATGGAATCTCGCAAAAAGGTTATTCTCAGAAGAAGAAGAAGAAGAATGAAGAGATGAGTATGCATGAAACTCACCTATCTATTTAAAGGACAAAGTGCAAGCCTATTCTTGGAAAAGATCCGAGTAAAAGGCGCTCGTAAACCATGGAATGGGTGTCACGTGTACTTTGGAAAATAGCACAATATTTGAAACATTCAAAGAGTGCCACTTAATGTTCTTCATTAATGCACGCTGTTCAGCATAAAGTTGTACTACATTTTTCAAAGCAGGTACTGATGACCGTACATAGGGAAAAGAAGTACAACATTTCTCAAAAAAGAAAACAGAAGCATAAAAGACACGCTCTATTTTGTGAAGCGACTGACCTTGGCGCCCAGTTCCTCTACGCTGTTGACCCCTATACGGTGTAACAGAGCATTGAGCGTGTCACGCTGCTCTGCGAGACTGCGCCCATTGGAAGAAGACGAGCCGTCCAGACCAAAGTAGCTTAGGAAGTTCTTGGCTAGTTGTGTAGGGTCATCTTTGAACTCGAAAACTAAAGGCTCCGGTTCCTTACCCCCAAAAGTAGGGTCGCCATGGGCACAGAAACCTAACGTTCTTGCTTCTTCTTCAGCTTCTTCCTTTGGAGTCATGTTGACGTAAGATGAACATCAAAGCTGAATTTTCTCCCCGTTTATATAACAGAGCACGCCGGTGATTCATATTCCACCATAAATTAGATGCAATCAGTCTCGAGAAATGAAGAGTCATCATGACATTTAATAAGTTCATTGGGATGTTTTTAAAGAGCTTCGAAATTTTGAAGTCTTTTTGACTTCCGAAAAATTTAAAGTCATCTCAGCGTGACTGAGTTCATTTTATCACCTTGATTTCAAAGTATTTCGAAATAATTTATCATTTTTCGGAAACTTTGAAGGGGGTTTTGTAGGCCTCAAAAATGATAGTCACGCTGAGTTGATCAGAACTGAGTCTCAAAGTCACGCAGAAGTGAGCAGGACAAATGTTTAAAAATCACGCTAGTGACAGCTCATCATTTGTCAGAAATTTTATCATAACTGACAGCACAACAATCGAAGAATGTCTCCTCGTATGCCACGTATGCACAGAACTCGAGAGATCACAGCCGACTATTGCGTGACTTTCGAAATCTTCTTCAATAAGACTCAGCCTTCATCAAGTTGGCGTACCAAAAGAGCTTCTTGTCATTTAATGCGACTGACAAAGTAATCACTGTCAGAGATTTTGTGTCAGTCGAGGCACGTCGAATCAAGACAGCTGACAGTCCTGCCTCAATCGAGCGTGGATTATGTTCTTTTCTCAAGTCTGCGTCTATTTTGAGCTTTCTGTCTCAAAGTTTGCGTGGATTCTGAAGTTTCCTCCCTCAAGTCTGCGTAGATTTTGAAGCTTTTTGCCCCAAGTCTGCATGGATCCTGAAGCTTCTTGCCCCAAGTTTGCGTGGATTTTGAAGCTTTCTGACCCGAGTCTGCGTGGATTTCGTCCTCAACGAGCCTGCGTAGATTTCATCAAATTGGAGTAGTGGCAGCCATGCCACTAATCTCTCGCCTGCGTGTCCTGTAACTTGCACACGACTCATGCACGATTGCCATGTGTCCAACAGTTACAGGCCACGTCCAGTAACTGCTCACAACTCTGCGTATGTTAAATCCTGCGTAATTTTCAACTAGGCAGAGGCTGTGAAGACAGTTATCTTTTTTCAGTTATTTTTGACTCTATAAATAGAGTTCTTTTCTCATTCATTGTACAGATACATAGATATCTAAATTGCTGTTGCATTTTTTAGAGCTTTTCTTCTTCTCATCGTTAAAGGGATAAAGCGGTCGTCTTCTAGATCGGATTCCTACAGTTGTAATTTTCCCAGATACACAATAAATAAAGTGAATTTATTTATGAAAAACAACGTCATACCTGTCTCCATAGCTCCTTAGGTTGGTGGCCCTGTGGTGATCATACTGAAGACTTGTCTCAAGTTCTGGTTGCCCCCAGGATATCCAATAGCTGCTAGCGGACGTGGTGCACCTCCTCCTAGTGCTGCTAATGCTACTTCCTACATCTGCTACTGTCTAGAAGGATAATCTCGAGCTTGGTGTTGATTTGACCCGTAAACCATACACAATCACAACTTGCGACTACAATCCCTCTGAAAATGTCCCTTTTTACTGTAATAATGACAGGTGGGTAATTTCCTCACTGGTTGTGGCGAAGCTTTAGACTGCTGCTGTGTTGTAGGATGTCGTATGGGCCCTGCTGGTGTAGTCTTAGCTGATGTAACGGGCAAAACAGATCATCGTTGTTGTGCCTTCTTATTTATGGCCTTTTGAGTCCCTGCTTCGGCCAATATTGCTGCCTGTGAGTCTCGGGACTCGGAACTAGTATGTCGGTGAAGCTCTATGCTCAATCCTCTATGGAATCTCTTGGCCTTCTCCAACTCTATCGAAACTAAACCGGGAGCAAAACGACTCAACTGACTAAACTCGGCGTCGTATTCATCAATTGTCATGCTTCCTTGTTCCAAGTGAAGGAACTGGTCATAAAGTGTATCCTTGGCAGTGTCAGAGAAAAACTTCTTATTGAACAACTCTTTAAAATCCTCCCATATCTGATCAACTCCTAGCCGTCTCTCCTCTGCGGCCCACCAATCATAAGCATTTCCTTCCAACTGTTACTTTACTGGCGTCATCCATAGGTTTGCAGATAACTCCGAAGCCTTCAAGAGAATTTTTGTCTTAACTAGCCAATTGGTAATTCCGAAGACGTCTTCAGTGCCTTTGAAGTGTGGAGGATTCATGTTGCAGAACCCCTCGATAGTACCCATAGAGGCTTGGGGTGCTCGGGCCAGTGCTGTCTCCAAACTCCTCCTAATGGTCTCGTTCTGCTGCATCTAGGCATGCACTAAGCCTTGGATGATCTGATCTGTAAAAGTCCCACCAGCCTGAGGCATGGGCTGCTGCAGAAGCATATATGGCATCTGGGGCACAAACTGTGGTCCGTACTACGGGGGATATGAAGGATATGGATGGGGATAGTGTGGAGGATATTGTGGTAGATACTGTGGAGGATACTGGGGTGGATATGATGGTAGATACTGTGGAGGTTGTTGTGGCGGATATGATAGTAGATACTGTGGAGGCTGCTATGGTAGATACGATGGTAGATATTGTGGAGGCTTCTATGATGGATATGATGGTGGATATGGAGGTAGATATTAACGTGGATATGGGGGCAGAATCTGTGGTAGAAACTGAGGTGGATAGGGTGACGGGGGTGGCAGGTACTCTTCTTTAGATGCAGGGTTTTCGGGGCCTATCTGTCCCACTTGGGGTGCCGAGTCTTGCTGCTGAGTAATGGGTAGTGTCATCACGGGTTGAAATGATGGTCCGGATAGTGCTGGAGTGGTTGGGGACATGGTTGGGGGTAGCTGATCCGCTGGTCCTTCTGGTGTGGTTGAATCCCTAACAGTAATAGCGAGAAGGGTAGCACGACCACTACGAAGATTCATCCTATTGGCACGAAAATAGATATTATGTTAGGACAAGATCAAGCTAGATGCAAGACAAGCAGTCAAACGAGAATCTGAAATTTGAAATCAAGGAAGGTGATTAAGCATATGGATGAGATTCCTAAACTCTATTCCTATATGCAGGATTGCTTGGTACGGTAAAGTAATAAAATAATTTATCTAGACCTACATAGGCCACCTCAAAAACATGTAACGCCTCAGTCCCAATATATATAGGACTAGGAATACGTACATGCCAGCTGTATGTATACACAGACTACTCCAATATATGGAATCTACGTATACACACATAAGCTGTAATAAAAGTGCTCCAGCTCATAACAATATACCATGGTCACAGGCAATATCTATATCTCATCCACAATGATAAATAAGAGAAATAATAAACCAAATGTCTCAACTAAAAATAAAGAGAAATATTTGTCGGGCGGAAACAAATCTACTACCGAGCTACTGAAAGAAATCAACTGAAATGAATATGAAAAAGAGTATCAACTAGATAAGTCCATCAACTAAGAATAGAATCAAATAGGCTATGAAGGCGAGACCTCCTCAGCTGCAAATGGAGAGTCTAGTCCGGAACCGTACTCCTTAGGATATTGCTCATCATCGATACCTGGAGAGATCACCAGGTCCTCAGAGGGACGTAACAAGATACAGGAAGAACATGCTAATATGAATTGTTAGAATAATAATAATATGCAAAGACTCTCCTAGACACCAATATGCAAAGAGAATTCTACGCAACTGGCATCCAGTCATACGTATCCGGCCGTAACGTCCAAAACGTCAGAGGGTATCTGCAAATATGTATCGCCATAGTTCCTTTCGAAAACTATGGTTTATCTGTTTCGCTTCCCATATGCACTAGCGACTGTTCTCCCCCAAGATATCCCATACTGACCAAGTCATGTCCATAACTCATCCAGTTTTGTAACTGCTTGAGTCTCTATACCCTAGTCATAGCAGTTACGACCATCTATCCGTCGTACGACTTCTTACATAAAGATGGTCAGTCAATATACAAGTCGTGCCCCTAGTAAGCTGTCTCAAACCATGTAGTATGGGTGTCATGGCCAATGGAGATATAAGGATATCCCACAATAAGAATGTAGTCCGCTAAAACTAAGTCAACATGCATGAAACAAAGTAAAGCAACGAAAAAACAACTAATAGAGTCGCTTACACCCAAGTGTGGCTTGGACGCATAGTTTATAAAAAATAAAACAAAAATATGAAACAAAGTAAATAAATGCTGAAAATAAATAATATGACAGTAAATATAGCAAGGTATACTTGCCTAGTGGTTGGAAGGTGTTTTGACGACGTCTAGTAGATGAAATCGGCCAGTGAGAAGAAGCTACAAGAGTGGAACCTCCGCAAACGTTCCCAGATGCTAAAACAAACATCAAAACGTTGCCGATGTAAAAGATATAACTGGAAAACACCTGTCCGAAAGTCCAACTCCGGAACAGGAGCAAAATCATAATTTTGGGTCAAACGATGTCCGCCATTGGACCCGCTTTGTATCAAAATACGTGCCAGAATCTATGGTTCCGGTTTGAGTTAATGAATCCAACGGTGTGTCCAATTTTGGATTCCGATGAGCCGTGCACAAAATTGCCCATTGATTCGGATCGTGAGGCCTGCAAAACGGTAATCCGGTCAACAATCTCAGAATCTAACCAAACTTGGCTCACAGGACCAGAAAAATATTTTGAGTCCAATGGCGCAAGTTTTGTCGCGATTTGATGAGTGTGCACAAAATAATTGGGAAATTTTGAAAATGGCCGATACAGCGTTCTTCAACATATACGGGTCAAATTTGTCGCGCACACGCAACCAATTAGAATTCCATCAAATTCCACACATCCAAAAAGTTGATATGTACCTTTCTATGCCTTCGGTTTGCGACGGGGTCATCCGGTTTGTCGAGACGAACCTCGTATCGAAGTTTTTAAGTTTTAGAAAACTAATTTTTCAGAATTTTTGAATTTAAATTAAACAGAAATTATATGGTTAAAAATAAAACTGTTTGAAGGGATTCAAACATGGTTAGGTTGTCTACAACTTCCTTCAGGAGGTATTCTAAGATTCTATTTGGTTGAACCGAAATCGACCTCCAAAGTTGAGCGGTTGGGACTAAAGTTGTCCTGTTTCAGAATTTCTGAAACTCAGTTTCTCGAGATTTTTAGAGGAACTTTTCGAACAAATCATTATTTTCAAATCCGTTCTACTTTGAGGGGATCAAAGTGGTTCAGGTTAGGATCATACCTGTGCGATCGGTTCTGGAAAAGATTGATCGTGGAGGAAGTTTTGCCTCAGCGAAGTGGGGTCGATCGACCCGCTGCTACTATTGGTGTTGCGCACGGCTGTGCCGCTGTCGCGTTTTGGTCGACCTGCGCCGGAGCCCTGGGGTACGCGACGGTGGCGAGGCTGCGACCGTGGGCAAGCTCAGGGGTCGAGCAGTCGTTGAGGGTCGAGGTTTTTCGCGTGGAGTTTCGAAGGTTTTTTATTTTGTGTTTCAGTAAAACATCTATATATATATTTTTTGATTTCAAGTTATGATAGGATTTTGATAGAACTTAGAGTTTGATTTGCTGGAGAATCTAACTATGATTGCACAGAAAAAAAAACTTTGAAAAGATTTGGTGAATATTAGAGAAAGATTGGTTTTGAATTTCCTATCGAGACTTTCGTCTCTATTTCGCGCGCAGGCTTCATGTTGGGTGGAAAGGGAACAGTGTTCCCCTGTTGGTCACTCTTTTTTTTTTCTTTTCTTTTTTAACTTTCTAACCCCATTAGCTTTTCTATATATATATATATATTCTAGTAGCTTAAAAAAATATATATATATATATATATATATATATTCTAGTAGCTTAAAAATACATGCAAAAAATATTTTAAAAATATCTCAAAATATCTAAAATTACTAACTATATTTGATATATGTTTATATATGCATATATCTATATATCTAATGAAATAAAAATATATGAGTTAGCATATAAGAAAATTTATTCCTAAAAATATTTAATGCGCTTTTATATTAATATTGATCATAATCATTCTTGTATTGATAAAAATATTAAAAAAATTAAAAAGATTATATTATATTATATATATATATATATATATATATATATATATATATATATATATCATATACAAAGGAATAATTTGTATTTATAATATAGGAAATATTCTTTATATTTAATAAATAAAATACTTGGAAAATAATCCCTAACCCTTATAATATATACATAAATGAATATTTTGTAAATATTTGTTACAAGGGACTTTATATATACATTTTATGTAAAAGTATTCATTATTATTATCATACAACAAAATAAATAAATCACTTTACAAATCATTTTAAAATAGTAAAATTCAATTTAAGCCAAAATAGCAAATAAGAAAATCCACAAAAATTTGGGGGTTTTACGTCCTACCCAACTTATAAAAATTTTGTCCTCCAAATAAAAATAGTGCACGATCTGTGGAAGCAAAATGCAAGGCAGAAAAAGAATTGGGCACGAAGATCATGTCACAATTTTTGTGCAAAAGAGCTAAACGGTTGTGTATGTCGTCTTCGCACTTCCGCATTTTAGCAGGGCACTACGTTGTCCTACGATCCGAGGGAGTGGAATGATATATGGTACTTACAAGGGGTACTGGTTTAGTTTCTAACTATATAGGATACCCTCGTGTTTCTATATCTATCAAGGTTTATGCCACAAAATTATAAGTCATTTTATGATCATGGTTATGTAATGGTAATTTCAAATAAGACGACATACCTGTCTCTATGGCTCCTTGGGTTGGTGGCCATGCGGTGATCATACTGAAGACTTGTTCCGAGTTCTGGTTGCCCTAGGATATCCAATAGCTGCTAGTGGACGTGGTGCTCCTCCTCCTGGTGTTGGTAATGCTACTCCCTGCATCTGCTGCTGTCTAGAAGGACAATCTCGAGCTTGGTGTTGATTTGACCCGTAAACTATACACAATCCCAAATTGCGACGACAATCCCTCTGAAAATGTCCCTTCTTATCGCAATAATGACAGGTGGGTAATTCCTTCACTGGTTGTTGGGAAGCTCTAGACTGCTGCTGTGTCACGGGATGTCGTATGGGCGCTGCTGGTGTAGTCTTCGCTAATGTAACAGTCGAAACATATCGTCGTTGTTGTGCCATCTTATTTATGGATTCTTGAGTCCTTGCTTCGGCCAATACTGCTACCTGTGAGTCTCGGGACTCGGAACTAGTGTGTTGTTGAAGCTCTATGCTCAATCCTCTGTGGAATCTCTTGGCCTTCTCCAACTCTGTCGAAACTAATCCAGGAGGAAAATGACTCAACCGACTGAACTCGACATCGTATTCATCAAGTGTCATGCTTCCTTGTTCCAAGTGTAGGAACTGGTCATAAAGTGCGTCCTTGGCAGTGTCGGAGAAAAACTTCTTATTAAACAACTCTTTGAATTTCTCCCATGTCTGATCAACTCCTAGCCGTCTCTCCTCTGCGGCCCACTAATCGTAAGCATTTTCTTCCAACTGTAACTTTACTGCTGTCATCCATAGGTTTGCAGACAACTCCGAAGCCTTCAAGAGATTTTCTGTCTTAACCAGCCAATTGGTAATTTCGATGACGTCTTCAGTGCCTTTGAAGTGTGGAGGATACATGTTGCGGAACCCCTCAATAGTACCCACAGAGGCTTGGGGTGCTCGAGTCAGTGTTGTCTCCAAACTCCTCATAATGGTCTCATTCTGCTGCATATGGGCCTTAACTAAGTCTTGGAGGATCTGATCTGTAGAAGTCCCACCAGCCTGAGGCATGGGCTGCTGCGGAAGCATGAATGGCATCTGGGGCACAAATCTATATTTTTTTATATATGCATATATATCTAAAATTACTAAGTATATTTGATATATGTTTATATATGTTTATATATGCATATATCTATATCTAATGAAATAAAAATATATGAGTTAGCATATAAGAAAATTTATTCCGAAAAATATTTTATGCACTTTTATATTAATATTGATCATAATCATTCTTGTGTTCATAAAAATATTAAAAAAATTAAAAGATTATAGATATATATATTATATACAAAGGAATAATTTCTATTTATTATATAGGAAATATTTTTTATATTTAATCAATAAAATACTTGAAAAATAATCCCTAACCCTAATAATATATACATAAATGAATATTTCGTAAATATTTGTTAAAAGGGACTTTATATATAAATTTTATGTAAAAGTATTCATTATTATTATCATACAACAAAATAAATAAATCACTTTACAAAATATTTTAAAATAGTAAAATTCAATTTAAGCCAAAATAATAAATAAAAACATCCACAAAAATTTGGAGGTTTTACATCGACATTTGAAGGAGCCGACATCCGAGGTACAGTGCGATGATCTGCACCCGAAGATACCCGTTGAGGGGGTATACTTGATTCTCCATTGGCCCCTGGATCGGGACTGGTGAAGAAAGGTGCCCTTGCCAATGGTTGATATGCCAGAGTGGTCCGAATCTCAAATGCCATTTGAGTCAAAGATTGCATGGTGGTAGAGGGGATTTTGAGCCTCCCCTCTAGGGTGTCCATGCGCTACACGATGTCCGGAGCTGGAGTGTCTGACTCTTCTTCATCACCACCCCCAGCCATATAGACTGGCATAATATGGGTAGAAGTGGATGGATCGGTTGAGGCTTCGCTTTCGACCTCACTTTCCAGCGGAAGGGCCTCCCCTTCTGAGGCCCCGTACTGGCTACCCCCAGCTACCTCAGGGTCGGGGCCTTGGAGAACGTTCTCATCTTCAAGCGGAGGGTTGTCATAGATAGTAGGAGTTTGATCACTTCTAGATAATGCTTTTGCTGGAACCTTCTTCCTTGACCGGGTGATTTTAAACACCCCTGAGGACGAGACCATCATTTTGCTTTTCTTCGGTCGACTCTTGGACGATGCTGCTAAGGTCGAAGGATTGGTGGTTGTCTTTCTCCTTAATGATTGGGAGTTGGAGACAACATGGCAAGAAGCGACCTTGGGCTCTGACTCATCTTCAATTGGCACCTTCTTTCCGAGACGACGTCGGATGGGTGCAACAGAATACAGTTGCTGAAACACAGACTGCCTAGATGATGTAGCCGTTGGTTTGCAACAACATTAGTTGATGGTGACCATGGCACAAGTGTGCCCTGCGAGGGGCACATCGTACGTAATTTTTAGCTCTCTTGATCTGCGTTTGTGAGTGATCACATTACGCAAATCAAGAGGGGAGTGTTTCACTTTTACACCCCCTTCAGGTGCATGGCGAGGCCAAGTGCCGGGGTGGTCATGTGAATGCTGCACCCCCTGATCTAGTTCCAGCATATGAGATACGCCCAGATCATTGGTGGGCGAGCAACATGTATTTCTACTTGAACCCACTTCATGCGCACAACCCACGTGGGCGCATGGGTTCAAAGTCACAAGTTTTGCCTCGCACGACTTGGTTTCGAACGTAGAAGATGCGCCCAAGCAAGACAGAAACTTTGAGAGTCGGCTCATATCTGGTGCAACCGCACCCAAGTAGACTATGTACAGTTTACCATCGGCAGCGCACATGATTTTAAGCACGCATCTCCGGTTCACTGTAGGCGTAGCAAATTTGTGGCGTATGGCCCGTACTGCCTTGGATTTCTTCGTACCAGCCCGCAAAGGTGCATAGTACTCGTAATCCAACTCATCCTTGCCACGATAGCGAGTGATACTGTCAAAGATGGAGGTTCTCTCCTGCACGCCAGAGTTCATGTGCGGGTAGCTGGATGGGCCTTTGTTTCGTCGACGCATCTTCTTCGATTGGAAAGAGGATAGTTGGGGAATGCAGTCAACTCTTCATTTCCCTGGCAGATATACTGCACTGGCGGGCACATCTTGCTTACTAAGAATGTCAATAGGAAGGGTGGGCTGTAGTGGCACGTCCCCTCCACCGGTGGTGCTCGGCGTATCGTGTCACGACCCGTACCCAGTGTGAGGGTACGAGAACGTAACAACGCCCAGCCTACGCCACAGTGTCGGCAGTAGAATGCTGTCCTAGGTCAACAACCAACTAGCAATATATATCTCTAAACAGTTTATACTCCCCGAATAGGGGTGACATAGCAGTAATAACTCAATCACAACTAAGGAAGAGATAGCACGATATGAAATAGAACTCAAGGAAATAAATAGATGAAAAGTAGTCTAAGATAATCCTAGCAATATCCAGAAGTACATGGTCTCAGATACAGAATGAAAGAATATATACAACTCTGAACTCCAAATAAAGTCTAGCTAACATGACTCAAGACTACATAAAAGATAGATAAGCCTAACTAATCTAATCTAGGCAATCAGGGTGATATCCTCTGCTAGAGCTGGGTCCTCCTGAGGGTCCAGCTCGCAGGTGTCATCTAAGGCTGCCCCGTAGTAAGTATCCAGACCAGCCTCCTCCTCGTCCTCTGTAATATTTTTAACAGGTCCAGTCAGGACAGGAGCGAGTACAGTACATCTCAACAGTTCATAGCAGGTTAGAAAATATAATCATACAGTAAAGTAAGATACAGGTGCTGACGAATAAAGTATGAAAACAGAGAGAAGAACTGTAATAGAAATATCTACTATAAGTAAGGAACTAACAGTAGCTAGTGAGTCAGAGTACAGGATAGCACATGTGAACGGGACAGATTTGTACATGATCTATACTAAGAGTTGTACATGATCTACACTACTATAGAATTGTTCACATGACTACTCGCACTCCCCCGTTCCCCAATTAATACACAAGGATCTAAGCAGGTTATGTTATTGTACATGATATCACATGGGGCCCTTGAAAGGATGCACATGATAGTATACATGAAGGCTCTGTGAACATGAGAGTACATAGTTCACAAGAGTGTACATGTATGGTGAAAGCACAGGAGTACATGATGAAAGTGAAACGCACATGACACAATGTACCCGATGCTCCCGAGGGGATAACATCGCATGAAGAGATTCGTATAGTACTAATCCGTGATAATATCGTGACAGCACAAGTAAAGTAATTTAATACAGGAAATAATTCTAAGCAGGATATGAAATGATCAGAGAATGTACTCGCCTGTATCCGAGTGTCCAATATGAAAGGTACCGTCCGAGGGGTGGTGTCTGTCTCCTAATCAGAACAGCACAAGTCACAACAAGCCTAAAATGGTAAAATGAAGTTCTACTATGCATTCTACATGATTCTAGGTCAATCTAGGCCAAAGTCAACTCTTGGTCAACTCTGGTCAACCCTAGAAGTCAAACAAGGTCAACCAAGTCTAGACTAGGTCAAACCAGTCTAAACTAGTCTAATCTGGCTATGCTAGTATACCAAGTCTATACAACACCAGTCAACCAACATTACCCTTCCTAGTTTACATCTAGGCCTACACATAACACATGTATACATATATTACATATATATAGTGAACACACAAGTGTATATATATGAGACATATACACATACTTGTATAACCTATTCATCCAAGTAGGTATCCATACTAGATACCTAAAAGATACACAACCCTTATATATAGATGTATATATATATATACACATATAGCTCAACATACATATATATATAGGCAAACATTTCATATATTGTATATGCCTACATACTAGACATTTAACCTACACATGTGAAGACTAGGAATATAGAGAGAATGAGAGAGAGAGAGAAAGAGTAATGTGTTTAACTAAGTGCAAGTGTGTGTGTTAGAAGTGTGATGTGTGACAGAAACATGGAAAAAAATAGTGTGGTGAGGGATGTGTAGCTGTGTGCAACATGTGACAGGAAAATAGAATAGGTGGCCTATGGTTGAGCAAGCATATGAAATTGTGTGTGTGTGTGTGTGTGTGTGTGTGTGTGTGTGTGTGTGTGTGTGTGTGTGTGTGTGTGCAGTGGTTATATATATGCAGGAAACATATGTGAGAATGCCTCTGGAATATACAAAAAAAAAACAGGGAAGTTCTCAGGTTCAAACAGTGGGGTACTTGACACCAATTTCAGAAATTAGATTGATTTTAGGTTGGGCTAAAACAGTGTATCAATGACTCTTCCCATGACAGTAAAAATTTTCACTTGTATCATGAACCTACAAATCTCAGATTTCTCTATCAAGAAACTCAGTTTTTTGCAAACTAACTTAACCAAAACACATCACTAAATCATGAACCTATTCTCAGATTTAGTCTAAGACTAATTCCCATATGCAAACACATCAGAAATCCTCTCGAGTTCATGCTGAAACTTAAAGAACAGTCTAAAACAGTTTGAATTTCCAGTTTTCATAGCCTAGGCTCAAACTCAGTTTTTCATGAGCCAAACACATCAAATAAACTCCAAATTCGATACACTAGTAGTTCAAGTATAGGAGAACAAGTCTAGGAGCTAAAACCTAACATTTTAACAGTGCTTAAATGGTTTAAACTGGTGACAAGTTCAAGTTTTCAAAACTGGGAAGGAATAGGAAACTGATACATAAATTCAAAATTACAATTTGCTTAAAACCTAAAGAAACATAACAAAATTCAATTTAAAAAGTGGTAATGCACATACACAACCCAAAAGTGTCCCACAACCTGTTCGTGTCCACCAAGATGGACACAAACGTGTCCAAACACGAATGACACAACCCAGTGCACACACAGACACTGTGTAGACCACAGCTCGTGCGTGTGTGCACGCGTGTCGTGCACACGACACAGCACGTGTTAGGCCACGTGCATGTGCACACGTGTACCCCTATACTAGGGCTAGGTCTAGGTCGACCTGCTCTGTGTCCTAGTGTTCGCGTGTCCGACTTACACATGCGTATCAGTGGCAAATATTAAACAGTGCACAGACAGGCATTTCCCCGTGCACGATCGATTCCTCTCTCGACACGAAACGAAACCCAATGAAACTTGGGGAATGTCATGACAGACATTGCCTCCAGGTTTCCCTTGAATTTTGTGCCCTGAAACCCCGTGTCGTGTCCGCTACAGACCCCGAGTAGCAGGGGATTACTGCAGCGTGTACACGCGGTCGTGCACGCACGTGTCCACTCCATGAATCTGACGCAAAATGACACGAACACTACCACAGAAGATCAATAATGCATAAGCAACAGTAAAACTAACATTCCTATTTAAAAACATTGTACAAACGAGATCGAAATGCCCTTTGAGGCATTTTGACAAACACTGCAACAGGGTTCGGATACGTGTCCAGAACGGACACGAAACTCATGAAACTCGACACAAAACCTATGCTGATGCTTAGGGGACTCCTAGGGCTCCCTAATGATGAAGACCAATCGAAATTTCATGCAAAATTTGAAAGAGTTACCTAAGCTTGAATCTTCAAGAAAAATCCCCTATTCAAATGCTCTCCTCTTGATGTCCCAATCCACCAAAATCACCCCAAACTGAAATAGAACATTAATGACAACAAGAATAGATAGATTAGGACCTAATAGAAAAGATTTGAATGGAAAAGGAAGAGGAATGAAATTTTAGAGATTTATTGAATAGGAACAAACCTTGATTTTTCTAACTTGAGCTTTCCTAAGAAGGAGGCAACCCTAGATTTTAGAAGGGGTTTTATAGTGGGGGAATCCCAATGAGGATGGGGTGGCCGGCTATGATGGGCTAGGGATTAGGGTTTGGTAGTTTGGGCTTGGGCCAAGTTACATAGGCTATGGCTAAGTTGAAATATTAATTGGTTCAAACTATAAGTCATGACTTATGACTTATCTAAATTCTATTGCTAATTAGGTTCTAAAGACCAAACCAAAGGTTAGGCTAGGTTAGACTAGAGTCATATATCCTAACCAAAATTATACTAACTAGGATTAGCTCCTAGGTTGGTCTACAGGGGTCAACACTAGTCAAAACCAATCTAGTCCAAACAATTCCTAAAATTCCCATAAATTCAAGTTAATTCTAATAAATTTAAATTACCCCAAAAATGTCAAAAATACCCTCAAACTAGAAATTTGGTAGTGACAAATCTACCCTCCTTAAAAGAATTTCGTCCTCGAAATTGAAAGACGAAATACAACTGATGAGAAGGATAGAAAGCATACCTCACGGTCCAAAAAGATATGGATAACGCTCGCGCATCTCATCCTCCTGCTTCCAGGTAGACTCCCCTGGAGAATGATGCCTCCATGCGACGCGTACCAAGGGTATCACCTGGTTCCTCAGAACCTTCTCCCGTCGATCCAGAATCTCCACTGGCTGCTCTGGATAGCTGAGAGAAGGCCCAACCTCTATCTCTGAGTGATCGAGCACATGGCTAGGGTCAGCCACGTACCATCTCAACTGTGATACATAAAATACGTTGTGGATCCCCACTAGTACAGGCGACAAGTCTAGCCTGTATGCAACGTCACCGACTCTTCCGCTGATAACGAAAGGGCCGATGAAGCGCGGGCTAAGCTTCCCGCCTCCACCAAAATGTATCGTACCACGAGTCGGAGATATCCTCAAGAAAACCTGGTCTCCGACCTAATCACAAGCAAGGTCTCAATTAAAATAATAAACAAACATGATCAAAATCACAAACAAACAAACCTAAATCTAATCCTACTCTAATTTGTACCTCAAACTCTAATGGCCTCCGGTGGCTATCGGCCCAGTGCCGATGTCTGTCCTGCACCACGCGAAGTCTGTCCCTGATGAGCTTCACCTTCTCGGCCGCATCAACAACCATCTATGGCCCCAGTAAAGCTCGCTCACCAACATCATCCCTGGATAAGGGTGTACGTCACCTATGTCCGTACAGAGCCTCAAAAGGTGACATCTCAATGCTGGCCTGGTAACTATTGTTGTAGGCAAACTCCACCAAATAAAGATGATCCTCCCAGGAACCTCCAAAGTCTAGGATGCACGTCCGTAGCATATCCTCAAGGGTCTGAATAGTCCGCTCTGACTATCCGTCCGTCTGTGGGTGGTATGTAGTACTAAACTTGAGCTGAGTGCCCAAGCTGGTCTGCAGACTCCTCCAGAAATGGAAAGTAAAACGGTTATCCCGATCTGAGACGATACTGACTGGAATCCCGTAAATCCTGACTATCTGCCGCATATACATCTCCGTCAACCACTCTGTAGACGTACCCACCTTGAATGGCAAGAAGTGGGCCGATTTGGTCAACCTGTCAACGATGACCTAAATCGCATCTTTCCCTCCTGGAGTATGCGGCAATCATGAAACGAAGTCCATAGTGATATGCTCCCATTTCTACTCGGGAATGGGCAGCGACTGCAACAATCCACCGGGCCTCTGTTTCTCTGCCTTGACCTGCTGACAGACCAAACACCTAGCCACGAAGCGAGCCACCTCCCGCTTTATTCCTGACCACTAAACATGCTCCCGCAGATCTTGGTACATCTTGTTGGCACCCGGGTGTATAGAGTACTGAGATCTGTGGGCCTCCTGCATAACCTGCTCTCTGAGATCTCTACTGGGCATACATAACCTGGAACCGTGCCTCAAGGCACCATCCTCTGCAAGAGAAAACTCGCCCTCCAGCAATCCTGCTCGAACCTGCTCTCGGAGACACCACAGAGCAACGTCCTCAAACTGTGCCGACTTGATCCTCTCCACCAAGTCTGACTGAATCTGCATCCCCTATAGTTGCATCTGCACTCTGGATACGATCACCTCAATCCCAAGGCTCTCCAAGTCGGCAAGCAAGTGCCGATCCATGGTCAAACACATGGCTGTCGGATACCTACTCAAGGCAACTGCAACCACGTTGGCCTTTTCTGGATGATACTGCAGTGCATTGTCGAAGTCCTTCATTAACTCCAACCGTCTGTGCTGCCTCATGTTCAACTCCTTCTGAGTGAACACATACTTTAAGCTCTTGTGATCTGTAAAGATTTCCACCCTCTTACCATACAGATAATGCTTCCACAGCTTTAGAGCAAATATTACTGCTGCCAGCTCCAGGTCGTGGGTAGGGTAGTTCTTCTCATGGGGATGCAATTGCCTGGAAGCATAGGCAATCACCTTCCCGTGCTGCTGCAAGATGCAACCCAGCCCCTTCCCTGAAGCATCACTATAAATAGTGAAACCACCTAATCCTGAAGGTAATGTCAGAATCGGAGCTGTCGTAAGCCGCTTCTTCAACTCATCAAAAGCTGCCTGACACTCCTCTGACCAAATGAACTCAGCATCCTTCCGGGTCAACCGAGTCAACGGCTCTGCAACCAGGGAGAAATCCTGCACAAATCTCCGATAATATCCTGCCAGCCCCAGGAAACTCTTGATCTCTGCAACTGAAGTCGGCGCTGCCCATGCCTCAACTGCTACAATCTTCTTGGGGTCAACTGAGATACCATCTCCAGTCACCACGTGCCCCAAGAAGTCCACCCGATCCAAGAAGAACTCACACTTAGAGAGCTTCCCGTAAAGCTGCTCCTTCCTGAGAATCTCCAGCACTATCCTCAAATGCTCCTCGTGCTCCTCCTCAGTCTTGGAATATACCAAGATATCGTCAATAAACACCACCACAAACTGATCCAGATACTGGTGGAACACCTTGTTTATAAGGTTCATAAACACTGCTGGTGCATTGGTTAGCCCAAACGGTATAACCAAAAACTCGAACTGCCCGTACCGCGTCCTAAAAGCGGTCTTGGGAATATCCTCCATCTTTACCTTCACCTGGTGATATCCCGACCTCAGATCAATCTTGGAAAATACCCGAGCTCCGCTCAACTGGTCGAATAGATCGTCGATCCGCGGCAGTGGGTATTTGTTCTTGATCGTGAGGTTGTTGAGTGCCCTATAGTCAATACACATGCGTACTGACCCATCCTTCTTCGGCACAAACAACACTGGTGCACCCTATGGAGACGAACTCGCGCAGATGAAGCCCTTATCCTGTAGCTCGTCCACCAGCTTCTTCAGCTCCACCAGCTCGCTGTTGTTCACCCGATTGACATACTGAGAGATGGGTTCCGCTCCTGGAACCAAGTCTATCGAGAACTCTATGTCTCTGTCTGGTGGCAGTCCCGGCAACTCCTCTGGAAAAACATCCATATACTCCGCTATCAAGGGGTGTGAAATTGTCAGCTCCTCGACCGAGACTCCACAGAAGACTCCGCTGCTCTGCTCTGCCTGACGTCTAGAGTACTCGAACTCTGGCTCCCCCGGTGCTCTGAAGAGAACTCTACCCCCTCTGCAATCAATGCTGGCGTGGTGCCTGCTCAACCAATCCATGCCTAGTACTATATCGTAGTTCGGCAATGGCATTACGAACAGGCTCACCTCCAACTCACGGCCTCCCAAAACTACTCTCCGACCCTTACAAACATCACTCACGAGGATAATGCCACCCCCGGTCGTGATCTTGTAAGTCCTAGGCAATGATTCAGCTACGATACTGTGTCTAATCGCAAAAGATACTGATATGAAGCTATGCAAAGCACCGGAATCGAATAATGCAAATGCTGGACTGGAGTCGAGTAGAATCGAACTTACAATCAGATCTCCTATCACCTCTGCATCTCCTACTGCCATGGAGAAAGCTCGCCCCTGCTAGCCTCCCTTGGCCTGCTGCTGGTGTTGGACGAACCTCTGCTGCTGCGTCGGCAGGACTGGTCCCCTCTGCTGGCCTGCTGCTGCTCTGGCTCCTTCTCCCTGGGCTGCTCGTCCCCCAGACCTAGCACAATCCCTCAGCTGGTGATCTGCCACTCCGCAAAGAAGGCACCTTCCGAGCCTCTTTCTGCACTCGTTGAAGACATGCCCAGGCTTCTTGCAGAAGGTGCAACTGACTGTCTGGTGCCTGGGTGCCTGATGCTGAAACTGCTGCTGGTGAACTGGCCTCTGCTGAATCGGCTGCGACTGGAAATGCCTCTGCTGCTGATGCTAAAAGTGGGGCCTCTTGTCCAGGCCCCCGCTGTTGCTGCTACCCCCAACTGGGTCTCGTCCCCTATTGAGCCTAAGCTCAAGATCATCCTCTGCTAGCAAGGCTCCCGTCAAGATCTCCTCGAACGTAGCATCTCGGTTGCCCTTGGTCAAGGACTTGACCTCCTTGACTCGACCCTTCCGGAACCTCTGGGCCTTCGTCGTCTCGCTCAAGCCCTTCACAAACCTGCCGAGGCGGCCAAACTCCCCGACGTACTCCTCCACTGAGAGAGTCCCCTGGACCAGGCTCTCGAACTACGACTCCAAGGTTCTTAGTACTGAATCTGGGAAGAAATTCTTCTTGAAGAAGGCCTTGAACTGCTCCCAAGTCTGCCCAGGTACCCCCATCCTGGGGTCTGACTGATACCAGGTGCGAGCAAGATCTCGCATCCGGCTAGCTGCAGCCTCGATCTGAAGATCTGCTGGTATCCTGGCCAAGCGGAAGATCTCCTCTATATGCTCGATCCACTCATCGGCATATAGGATCCCCTCTGTCCCCAGAAAGTCTCTAGGGCTCATCTTCTAAAACTGCTCGATCCCCGGTGTACTCGGCTGCTGCACCACTAGTCGAGCTGCGGCTGTCGTGACGGCCAACTCCATGCCTCTGTCCTGTCGAGCCTGCTATCTGTCCATAAACTGCTGGAAATACGCAAACATCTGAGCTGCGTCCACGTATCCTGGAGACGGTGGCTGCTGGAAGGGATCCTCTGGAATGACCGGGTCCTGCCTCCGAGTCGGTGGATGCATACCCCCTGCTGCGGCTGCCGAGGTCTCAACACGAGCTGAGGTGGCAGGAGCTGCAGTCCCCTGGCCTCGCCGTGCTGGCTGAGAGGTAGTAGTCCCCTCTATAGCATCCTCATGAATGGCACGCTGCGATCGAGTCTCTACCATCCTGAAGATAGACAAACAAGAGTATTAATTTCTGAGAAAGAAGCAAAATAACAAAGGCGGACAATTATAATTCAAAGGATCAGCTGACAAAAGGATTTAGTTGGCAATAAAAGAAATTTTCCTAAAGTGATTGAGTACCTTAAAATTAATGTCCTATATCCTACTGCAGGCTGTAGTGATACTCTAATTCGAATACCACTACACTTCTAGTCCCGACCTGCATGGGCCACCACTATAAACGTGTCACGACCCGTATCCAGTGTGAGGGTACGAGAACGTAACAATGCCCAGCCTACGCCGCAGTGTCGGTGGTAGAACGCTGTCCTAGGTCAACAACCAACTAGCAATATATATCTCTAAACAGTTTATACTCCCCAAATAGGGGTGACATAGCAGTAATAACTCAATCACAACTAAGAAAGAGATAGCACGATATGAAATAGAACTCAAGGAAATAAATATATGAAAAGTAGTCTAAGATAATCTCAGCAATATCCAGAAGTACATGGTCTCAGATACAGAATGAAAGAATATATACAACTCTGAAATCCAAATAAAGTCTAGCTAACATGACTCAAGACTACATAAAAGATAGATAAGCCTAACTAATCTAATCTAGGCAATCGGGGTGATATCCTCAGCTAGAGCTGGGTCCTCCTGAGGGTCCAGCTCGCAGGTGTCATCTAAGGCTGTCCCGTAGTAAGTGTCCAGACCAGCCTCCTCCTCGTCCTCTGTAATATTTTCAACAGGTCCAGTCAGGACAGGAGCGAGTACAGTACATCTCAACAGTTCATAGCAGGTTAGAAAATATAATCATGCAGTAAAGTAAGATACAGGTGCTGAAGAATAAAGTATGTAAACAGAGAGAAGAACTGTAATAGAAATATCTACTATAAGTAAGGAACTAACAGTAGCTAGTGAGTCAGAGTACAGGATAGCACATGTGAACGGGACAGATTTGTACATGATCTACACTAAGAGTTGTACATGATCTACACTACTATAGAATTGTTCACATGACTACTCGCACTCCCCCGTTCCCCAATTAATACACAAGGATCTAAGCAGGTTATGTTATTGTACATGATATCACATGGGGCCCATGAAAGGGTGTACATGATAGTATACATGAAGGCTCTGTGAATATGAGAGTACATGGTTCACAAGAGTGTACATGTATGGAGAAAGCACAGGAGTACATGATAAAAGTGAAACGCACATGACACAATGTACCCGATGCTCCCGAGGGGGATAACATCGCATGAAGAGATTCGTATAGTACTAATCCGTGATAATGTCGTGACAGCACAAGTAAAGTAATTTAATGCAAGAAATAATTCTAAGCAGGATATGAAATGATCAGAGAATGTACTCGCCTGTATCCGAGTGTCCAATATGAAAGGTACCGTCCGAGGAGTGTGTCTGGCTCCTAATCAGAACAACACAAGTCACAACAAGCCAAAAATGGTAAAATAAAGTTCTACTGTGCATTCTACATGATTCTAGGTCAATCTAGGCCAAAGTTAACTCTTGGTCAACTCTGGTCAACCCTAGAAGTCAAACTAGGTCAACCAAGTCTAGACTAGGTCAAACCAGTCTAAACTAGTCTAATCTGGCTATGCTAGTATACCAAGTCTATACAACACAAGTCAACCAACATTACCCTTCCTAGTTTACATCTAGGCCTACAGATAACACATGTATACATATATTACATATATATAGTGAACACACAAGTGTATATATATGAGACATATACACATACTTGTATAACCTATTCATCCAAGTAGGTATCCATACTAAATACCCAAAAGATACACAACCCTCATATATATATATATATATATATATATATATATATATATATATATATATATATATATATATATATATATATATATATACATATATAGCTCAACATATATATATATATATAGGCAAACATTTCATATTTTGTATATGCCTACATACTAGACATTTAACCTACACATGTGAAGACTAGGAATATAGAGAGAATGAGAGAGAGAGAAAGAGTAATGTGTTTAACTAAGTGCAAGTGTGTGTGTTAGAAGTGTGATGTGTGACAGAAATATGGGAAAAAATTGTGTGGTGAGGGATGTGTAGCTGTGTGCAACATGTGACAGGAAAATAGAATATGTAGCCTGTGGTTGAGCTAGCATATGAAATTGTGTGTATGTGTGTGCAGTGGTTATATATATGTAGGAAACATATGTGAGAATGCCTCTGGAATATACAAAGAAAAACAGGGAAGTTCTCAGGTTCAAACAGTGGGGTACTTGACACCAATTTCAGAAATTTGATTGATTTCAGGTTGGGCTAAAACAGTGTATCAATGACTCTTCCCATGACAGTGAAAATTTTCACTTGTATCATGAACCTACAAATCTCAGATTTCTCTATCAAGAAACTCAGTTTTTTGCAAACTAACTTAACCAAAACACATCACTAAATCATGAACCTATTCTCAGATTTAGTCTAGGATTAATTCCCAGATTCAAACACGTCAGAAATCTTCCAGAGTTCATACTGAAACTTAAAGAACAGTCTAAAACAGTTTGAATTTCCAGTTTTCATAGCCTAGGCTCAAACTCAGTTTTTCATGAGCCAAACACATCAAATAAACTCCAAATTCGATACACTAGTAGTTCAAGTATAGGAGAACAAGTCTAGGAACTAAAACCCAACATTTTAACAGTGCTTAAATGGTTTAAACTGGTGAAAAATTCAAGTTTTCAAAACTAAGAAGGAACAGGAAACTGATACATAAATTCAGAATTGCAATTTGCTTAAAACCTAAAGAAACATAACAAAATTCAATTTAAAAAGTTGGTAATGCACATACACAACCCAAAAATTTCCTACAACCTGTTCGTGTCCACCAAGATGGACACAAACGTGTCCAAACACGAATGACACAACCCAGTGCACACACAGACACTGTGTAGACCACAGCTCGTGCGTGTGTGCATGCGTGTCGTGCACACGACACAACACGTGTTAGGCCACGTGCTCGTGCACACGTGTACCCCTATACTAGGGCTAGGTCTAGGTCAACCTGCCCTGTGTCCTAGTGTCCGTGTGTCTGACTTACACACGCGTATCAGTCGCAAATATTAAACAGTGCACAGACAGGCATTTCTCCATGCACGACCGATTCCTCTCTCGACATGAAACGAAACCCAATGAAACTTGGGGAATGTCACGACAGACATTGCCCCTAGGTTTCCCTTGAATTTCGTGTCCTGAAACCCCGTGTCGTGTCCGCTACAGACCCCGAGTAGCAGGGGATTACTGCAGCGTGTACACGCGATCGTGCACGCGCGTGTCCACTCCATGAATCCGACACAAAATGACACGAACACTACCACAGAAGATCAATAATGCATAAGCAACAGCAAAACTAACATTCATATTTAAAAACATTGTACAAACGAGATCGAAATGCCCTTTGAGGCATTTCGACAAACACTGCAACAGGGTTCGGATACGTGTCCAGAACGGACACGAAACTCACGAAACCCGACACAAAACCTATGCTGATGCTTAGGGGACTCCTAGGGCTCCCTAATGATGAAGACCAATCAAAATTTCATGGAAATTTGAAAGAGTTACCTAAGCTTGAATCTTCAAGAAAAATCCCCTATTCAAATGCTCTCCTCTTGATGTCCCAATCCACCAAAATCACCCCAAACTGAAATGGAACATTAATGACAACAAGAATAGATAGATTAGGACCTAATAGAAAAGATTTGAATGGAAAAGGAAGAGGAATGAAATTTTAGGGATTTATTGAATAGGAACAAACCTTGATTTTTCTAACTTGAGCTTTCCTAAGAAGGAGGCAACCCTAGATTTTAGAAGGGGTTTTATAGTGGGGGAATCCCAATGAGGATGGGGTGGTCGGCCATGATGGGCTAGGGATTAGGGTTTGGTAGTTTGGGCTTGGGCCAAGTTACATAGGCTATGGCTAAGTTGAAATATTAATTGGTTCAAACTATAAGTCATGACTTATGACTTATCTAAATTCTATTGCTAATTAGGTTCTAAAGACCAAACCAAAGGTTAGGCTAGGTTAGACTAGAGTCATATATCCTAACCAAACTCATACTAACTAGGGTTAGCTCCTAGGTTGGTCTATATGGGTCAACACTAGTCAAAACCAATCTAGTCCAAACAATTCCAAAATAATTCCTAAAATTCCCATAAATTCAAGTTAATTCTAATAAATTTAAATCACCCCAAAAATGTCAAAAATACCCTCAAACTAGAAATGTGGTAGTGACAAATTGCCTTTGCGCACCCAGACTTGACAAGTCTTTTTTGGCTTTGGCAGCCGCTTCGAAGGACTTGCGCTATCTTCAGAGATGAACTCCTTATATGCCTGTTGATTGAGGCGTACCAAGAGTGTCTTGTGGGAGGAGCCAAGCTTGATGTCGTCGGATTGTGACACAACTTTCTCGTCAAAAGAGAAAGAAGTCCCCAGTAGAGTTGCCAGCCTGTTTGCCATCGAAAATGTGACAAGGTTTTTTTGAATAAAACTTTGGTATTTCAATTACAAACAGAATATTATACAATGTAGGACTTAAATATAGTCCTAGGAGTACACTTTTTTTATCTGGGAACTATATCAGTGGAGCGAGAGGTAATGCGTTGACGATCTGACGACATCTTGAATTCTCTGATGGTTTGGACTGCTCTGGATGTTGGAGCATTTGGAGGAGAAGTAGACGTTATGTGTCTCTTTTTGTCTCTGTATGTAGATATGATCCTCCTGTGTGTGTCTGGATGAACGAATGATCCTTTTATTTATATGCAGCAAACTGGTCTGCTCATGTGCGCATATGTAGGATGTACCTATACGTGGAAACGCCACGTGGCTGATGCTGTGGGACGCATGAACGATGCGCCCTGAGTTGAAGCCAAATCTGTTGAACTATTCTGTTGGGCTGCGGTGAAGTTGACACATAGCAATTATGGAGATTCGGTTATTGCTGATATCTTGGGTAGTTAGCACCCATTCGTAGGATGAATTGAGTCAAATGACACGTGACGCGTGTTCATGGCTCAAAGATCTCGAATTTGGTGGAGGGTGATCTGTCGGGATGTGCCTAGGATCTAGCACATGGGGAGACTTGGTCCATGACTTTTAGAGGTCACAGACAAGTCTGGGCGCATAGCTTCTGAGGTGCATGCAGAGCTTAAAGTGCATGGCTTTGGAGGCGCATGCAAAGACTTGGCTTCTGTCATTTGAGATCAGGAGTAAGTCGGGGCGCATAGCTTTTGAAGCACGTACAGACTTCTAGGCGCATGGCTATGGAGGCGCATGCGAGTGATCGGCCAGCCACGTGGCAAGGACAGCTGTAGTCGACAAAAGTAAGTAATGATGATGCTGATATCTGTGGCTCTTTATTTTCTGTAAAAAGCTGCCAAGCGTTCAGTCTTCGGGGAACGTGCTGCCAACTCCGTCACATAGCATTAAATGCTTGATAGGTGATGAGTTGAAGTGGGTGCATCAGTTTGTGCCCCACTAGGAGCATGGGTCTATGTTCCATTGGTACAGAGCGTATGGTACTGACGAGTACATCTGCTGTATGGCTCATCCTCATTGGCCAGTCTTTATTGGCTCTTCTGAGGCATTGTAACGACCGTGGTTCGTATTACGTATTTTGGTATACGTGTACGTATATTGTATGTTTCATGGCATGGTTTATCTTGGTATTACAATTGCTTGGTTCGGTTTGGTTGCTTGGCTCGGTTTGGCATAGTTTTTTTATGAGAACCAACCCTACCTACCACCCCTCCCTTCCTTTAATAGCCGCCCCTTCCTTCACTCTCCTCATTACTTGCATTAACTCTTCTTCTTCCTCACCATTACTCTTCTACCTACCAGAGAGAGAGCTTAGGCAAGTACAACTTGCTTCATGGAAGAACTCTGTTTTTATTGTTCCATTCTCTTCCTCACGAGATTCTAACACACTTTAGTACTTAGCATTTCTAATTTCCATGGTTCAATTTGTGTAGATCTAAGTTTATTATATTTTCATATTTTTTGGGTTTTGATCTACTTAACATTGTTATTTTCAAGTTTTGATGGTTCCATGTTGTAGAGAATTCGATTCTGTCCTATTTTGACCTATGGAAGTCTGGATTCCGACCTCGGATGAAGGATTTATGAGCTTTGAAGCCATGGACTTCATGGTTCTTCTTCTCGGACAAGTGGAGAAGAAGAACAGTGCTGAGCCGCATGGTTTGCATGGCCCAGCCGCATAGACTTCTTAGCCGCATGGCAGAACTTGACGGCATAGAATTTTATGCGACAAGCCTTCCAGCCGTATGACAATGCAGCCGCATGAACTCAACAGTCCATTGCCGCATATGACTTGTTCTTCTTGGCCGCATAAGACCCGTCCCTTGCTCAGCCGCATATGGCCTCGGCCTAATCCAGCCGCATGAACTCAAATACCTGCAGCCACATATGCTTGACTGTTCCTCAGCAACATACGCTGCCCTTGGTTCTTAGCCGCATGAACACCAACATCTTCAGCCGCATAAGCTTGCATACTTTTGCCGCATGAGCGCGCACGCTTTCAGCCGCATAAGCCCCTTCCTTCCCGCTGCCGCATAAGCCTGAGTTCTCCGCTGCCGCATGAGCCCCGTATTACTTTCCAGCCGCATGAACTTGTCGCCAGTGCAGCCGTATAAGACCCTGTCTTCCCCCAGCCGCATGGACTTCTGAATCCCGAGCCACATAAGATCCAATCTCTTGGCCGCATAAGCCCTATTACCTCTGGCCGCATGAGCTCAATTCTTTTAGCCGCGTGGCTCCTTTTGCAGTCTTGTCCTCTTTTATTATTATTATATTATTATTATTATTAAATTGAAATATCGTAATTATGCTTATGCCATGTAAGTTCTGATATGTTCTATGGACACGATAGTGGCCCGTCGTGGCGCACGCTTGACAAGTAAACTGACATGATATATCTCGACATGTTGTTATGACAGCTAGCTTGACATGACAAGTATGAATGACCTGGACACCGTGGGCAATTGTGTTTGTACAAATAAACCAGTAATATCGTGCATCGTGTCTAGGATAGGGATCCCTGAGTACCACGGTCAGGGATACCTACAATAATTGATTAAGGCTAATAAACTAGAATAATTCAGTAGTTATGAAGAGATTTTCCAGCTACAGGCAATCCCGTTATCTGGGCGCATCAGTGGACTTGTAGCCTACCGACGAGTAGGGCATATTTCCAGCACACAGTCACGTGTTGCACCCTTCATAAACGGACATTCGACCTGGATAACCGGATGGTCTGCAGGGCTTATGGCTGTTGGGAATAGTCTCATTGCATCTTACTAGTAACTAGGCTTGTGATAACCCTAGTTAGTTAAAGTATCAAGCTGTACTCTTTGCTTAGCCGTGATTGATTGGATGGAGTCTAGCCTAGCTTAGTCTTGTCCTGATCCTGTACAAGATTGGGACATGACATGATTAATTATGCTTGCCGCAACAATAACGGTCAGGGGACCAGTTCTGTTCAGGCGAAGGGTTACAATCCCGGTCCTTGTTTAATTTAAGGATTGTAACCTGGCTCCCGGAGCAGTTCTGTGTCTTCTCTTCATTTATTGTCTTATTGCTCCCCATGCCATGCTTGTCATATTTTACCTTACTTCAATAGCATGATTATTTATACTAGCCTTAACAATAAAGATCAGGGGTCCAGTTCTGTCAGGCGAAGGGTTACAACCCCGGTCCTTGTTTGGTTTAAGGGTTGTAACCTGGCTCCCGGAGCAGTTCTGTGTCTTCTCTTCGTTTATTGTCTTATTTCATCCTATGTCGAGCTCATCTTGTTTTACTTTACCATCAAGTAGTTGAGACGTATTTCTATTCAGGTGAAGGGTTCCAACCCCGGTCCTTGTTTGGTTTAAGGGTTGTGACCTGGCTACTTGAATGGTTTCCTCATACTCAAATTACTGTTGTTATCTTTATTATCATCAGTTTCGTTTACAATCATCTTTAATATTCTATTGTTATGCGTTGGTTTTAGTTCCTAAGTGAAGCCTCCTTTGTGGCACTAGCTCTTTCTGGGGTCTGACCCAGCAGGTTTTTTATGGCCAGATATCAGAGCAGCACCAGAGGATCTACATACCTTCCAGCCAGATGGTGACCACCAGACGTAACCCTGGCAACGAGTGGGTTATTTTTTTGGCTCTCCCACTCTATTGTAAAAATTATTCTTTTGAGGCGTTTAGCCGGCGAGCACGTGTTTAGCTCGTATTGCACTTTTATTTACTGTCTGCCTACGGGTTGTAACATGATTGACGAATCCTAGGGTTGTACATGACTAAAACTCTTGCTAGTCTTGACATTTGTACGACTAGCTTTATGATCATCCAGATATGTAACGTATGGGATGCCTTACTATTGTATATGTGGTGTTCTGATATCTTGTAACTGTTATTGCTTGCTTGAGATTGAGACAATAGGCTCGTTCATGACCATAGGAGACTGATGGCTTGTAGTTAAACCCTCATGTATCTAGACAGCCGTGACCGTATAGCGAGGTGGGTTGCACTTTAATATACGTAACTGGCTATGTACGCCCCCGCTCTCCAGTGTTCTGGTTCTGGGGCGTGACAGGCATTTAATGACTTCTTTGATGCTGAATTCGAAGGGACAGATTCATCACCATAAATGCAACTTCATTGTACTAACTTCGGAAAAATTGCCACTTTGCGTATGGGTTTGATTTGCCCTGGCCTATAAGTAGTAGCGTAAACTCGACCGGCCCTCCTCCTTGGCGAGACGCTGTACTGTGGATTGCTGATCTCCTTGTTCGAAGAAGCTTTGATGATGAACTCCTTCAGAAGACTGAGATGCGCCGAAAATGGTCACGATAGTTTATGTTCGATCCCCTTGTCGGCAGTATTCTTCTATGAGATAGCTGTAACGCCCCAGTCCCAAAATACGTAGGACCAAGTACGTGAACATGCCAGCTGCACATATAAGAAGAATACTCTAATATATGGAATCCTCATATATGCACATAAGCTGTAAATAAAATAATCATAGGCCAGAATAATATATCTAATCTTATCACAGCTCAACACAGAAGATAATAGAGTCCAAATAAATAAATAAGAGTATCAAAAGATAGCCGGGTGAACATACTCACTCCAAACAGCTATGAAAAAAATAGTCTCACAAGATCGGAGTCCAACCTCCGCAAAATAGAAAGAAAATGAGATGTAAAATAATGTCCACTAATGTCTTAAATATAGAATAAACTAGAAATCAGTAGTGACTGCCTCGTCATCGATGTAAGATGGATCCAGAGCCGCTCCGTACTTCTGTAGAAAGTCGTCTAATCCTGGAAAGATAACCAGGTCCTCAGGGGACATAGCAAGATACAAGAAAATACCATGCCATATAACTGTGATAATATAATAGAAAGAAAAGAGATGCATGCAATAGGGTGCCTACCAGTTCTACAGTGAAAATACAGTTAAGAACAGACCTTCAATGCATGGATATCTGGCTCAGTAGCAGTAACTCAGGTATGGCCCCATCAGGATACCAGGGACCTTAAAGCATAACATTCCTCGAATGTCAGAGGCCAACAGTATCAGTATAAATAGGAAAGTGCATAAGGACCCATACGTTAAGGACACTGTTCTCCCCATCCAATGCCTAGTAGGGTCACATCCATGACTCATGAACCTCTAGTAACTTCCAAGTCTTCTAGCATGCAATTCTATTGGCAGTTACTCCTATCCGTCGCACGCTCTATACGTATCGGAGGCCAGCCGACTACGCGGATACGTATCCTACATGTGACTCACAACATGTGGTAAGAAAGTGTCAAGGCCGTATGAGATATACCAATATCTCAATATCAATGGATGGTCACTAGACTAAGTCAATGCAAGAAAAATAAATAAAGCGCAAAAAAACGACCGATAGAGTCGCTTGCACCCACGTGTGACTTGGACGCACAGTTTAAATATCAAGGAAAATGCTAAAAATAACAACTGAAAATATGAAGTATAATAATCACAGAGTAAGGTGGCAAGTTATCTTGTCTGCAGTGCGAGAAGGGCAAATCTAAGAGTAGCAAGTGTCAGCACCAAAACTCACAAATCACATATGACTCCAAACACTGAAACAAACATCAAAAATGATCTCGGGGAAGAAGATATACCTAGGAAACGCCTGTCAAAAAGTCAAATTCTGGAACATGGGCAAAATCGTAATTTCGGGTCAAAACGATGTCCTCTGTTGGACTCGCTTTGCACCGGAACGCGTGCCAAAGTCTATGGTCTCTAAAGTCATTAAACTACATGTCTACGGTTTCAGTTTGAGGAGAGGAACTCAATGGTATGTCCAGTTTTGGATTTCGAGGAGCCGTGTACAAAATCGTCCGTTTGAGTGGGTCGCGGGCCCGCCAAAAATGGGTTCCGATTCGACCTTCTCAGAATCGAACCAAACTTGGCACAAAGGACCAAAATTTCGATTCGAACCAGTTGGCGCAAGTTTCGTCTCGATCCGACGAACGTACAAGAAGTTATAGGCAAGTTTGCAAAACGCCGATACGGGGGTATCTCGACGGATACGCGTCGGTTTCGTCACGCACACGCGACGAAACTGAGTTCCGTCAGTTCCCACACGTCCGCAACGTCCATACGCGCCTTTTGATGCGTATAGCGCGCGACTACGTCGCCCGGTTTGTCAGGGCGTACGTCCTATCGGAGAAAATTCTAAAATTTTATATAAATTAACACAGGTTTTCTCCAACTTCAACATCAGTTTATTTCCTACACATTAATCGAAACAACGATCCAGAAGATGCGTTGTGATCTCGGTTATGTTGTCTTCACATATGTTCAATTAGTTTCTAAAAAATCTCGACAAACAGATCAAAATCTGGCTTCTATGTTATGGTTTGGGACTGGATTAAAACTCTATTTTCAACAGTTTTTTGGGACAAATTTGCCTCGATTTTTCGAGCAATCCGTTGGGGTTCTCAGGATTCTATCAGAAGGGGATTGGAGGGGTTCATATGGGCTACGCACAAAAATTTATAGTTCGAGAAATCATCGAGCATGCGTGAAGAAAAGAGGGTTGGAAGAAGGGTACCTTGTTGTTCGCAAAACTGAGAACGCTCGGAAGTAGGGTCGTCTTGGGCTGTCCGGCAGCGTTTGCGCGGTGGTGCGGCACCGCCAACGGCCTGGGTAGTTCGTCTAGGATTCGAGATGAAGAGGAGATGTAGAAGGAGAAGATGTACGGAGGGTTAGGGTTTCGATTTTTGGGCGGAGTTATATACGCTCTCTGCCGACTTGTAATAGCATTCGGAATAGAATATGGGACTCGAGTTGGTAAAAAAATATGCAGCTGTGCGGCTGGGTTAACTATTTCATGGTGGGGTCGGGCTTTAAGTCTATGGCAGCTTTGTTTGTTGCTAACAATGGAATTAAGGGGGGTCGGTATTAGGGGTTACAGCAGCAAGTTTGCTGCTAAGCAATTTTATTAAGGGGGTCGGGCCCACCCCCCCTCTCACCGCAGCTTACTGCTGCATTGGGGGATTCGCCCCCCCCCCCCCCCCACCAACTCTTTTCTTCTTTTTTTTCTTAAACAATCTATATATATATATATATATATATATATATATATATATATATATATATATATATATATATATATATATATATATGTATATTATTCACAATAAAATATTATATAATTCCTAATTAAATATCATAAATTTTTTGTAACCAAGGTAGGCTATATTTAGTAGTATTAAAATATCAAGCACAAAAACTTGCATGTATTATACACATCTACAATTACACATATACCAAATAAATTTAAATAAATATATAAAATAATTTTTAAAGCATTAAAATAATAAAAAATATTGGGGTTTTACATCCTACCCAACTTGAAGAAAATTTTGTTCTCGAAATTAAATTAAGGTCGGGGGATCAAATGCAATGCAGGAAAAAAACAGGTTCAATGTAAGACATACCTTCGTCTTCGAACAACTGCGGGTAGAGATTTCGGATGTCGTCCTCACGCTCCCAAATAGAATCCCCTGGCGAGTGATGCTTCCATGCCACGTGAACCAATGGAATAGATTGATTCCGTAACACCTTCACTCGACGATCGAGGATACCTACTGGTTGCTCTTCGTACGACAAACTCGGTTCAACTGTGATCTCGGAGTGATCAAGCACATGATTGTTGTCCGCCACGTACCTCCTCAGCTGAGACACGTGGAATACGTCATGCACTCCCTCTAGCGACGGTGGCAAGGCCAATCTACAAGCAACCTCTCCAACACGTTCCAAGACATTGAAAGGCCCGATGTACCTTGGACTCAACTTGCCACGTCCTCCGAATCGAATCGTGCCTCTAGTGGGGGATATCTTCAAGAACACATGGTCACCCTATTTGAACTCCAAGGGTCGACGACGATTATCTGCCCACTGCTTCTGACGATCCTGCGCTGCTCGCAGGTGGTCCTGAATCTTCTTCACTGTCCCCACTGTGCTCAAGACCAACTCGGGACCCAATAGCCGTCGCTCTCCTATGTCGCTCCAACAAATAGGAGACCGACACTTCCTACCATACAATGCTTCAAACGGAGCCATTTGAATGCTCGCTTGATAGCTATTGTTGTAGGAAAACTCAACAAGATGAAGATGGTCCTCCCACGAACCGCCAAATACACGCTCTCAACATATCCTCTAGCGTCTGAATGGTACGCTCCGACTGGCCGTCTGTCTGCGGATGATACGATGTGCTAAACTTCAATCGGGTGCCCAAACTCTCTTGCATGCTCCTCCAAAAGTGAGGTGAATCTCGAGTCACGGTCCGACACAATACTAACAGGCACACCGTGTAATCTCACAATCTGCTCCATATACATCTCCGCCAATACCTCTGTCGACTGGCCCACTCTAAAAGGTAAGAAATGGGCTGACTTCGTAAGTCTATCAACAATCACCCACACTGCGTCACGTCCTCTAGGACTCCGAGGAAAACTCGTGACGAAATCCATAGTAATGTTCTCCCACTTCCACTCGGGAATGGGTAGCGGCTGCAATAATCCGGCCGTCCTCTGGTGCTCCGCCTTAACTTGTTGACATACCAAGCACTTGGCAACAAAATGAGCTATCTCCCGCTTCATTCCGTGCCACCAATAATACTGTCGTAAGTCACGATATATCTTGGTCCCTCCGGGATGTATGGAGTATGCCGAACTGTGAGCCTCGACCATAAGCTCCTGCCATAGATCTCCATTGGGTACATAAATACGATCACCACATCGCAATGTCCCGTCGGTGTGGATCCTCAATCCTGTCTGCTCTCCTACTTCAGTCCTCTCCTTCAGCCGTCGAAATCTAGCATCATTAGGCAATACTGCCTTTATGCGCTCTACCAATGATGATTGCACTTGAAGGTTGGCTAATATGCCGTCTGCTCTAGGCAATACTACCTCAATACCAAGCTGCTCCAAGTCTCTAATCAATTCCTTGTGTAGTCAAAAAGTGTGCCATGGGCTTACGGCTTAATGCGTCTGCCACGACATTAGCGTTGCCCGGATGATAATGAAGCTCGATCTCATAATCCTTCATCAACTCCAACCAACGTCGCTGTCGCATATTCAACTCTTTCTGCGTGAACACGTACTTGAGGCTCTTATGATCAGTGTAGATATCAACCTTCTCGCCGTACAAGTAGTGTCTCCATAGCTTCAAGGCAAAGATAACCGCTGCGAGCTCTAGATCGTGGGTCGAATAATTTTTCTTGTGCACTCTCAACTATCGCGATGCATAAGCTACTACACGACCGTGCTGCATCAATACACATCCTAATCCCTTCCCGGATGCGTTGCTGTAGATCACAAGTCCTTCCGGGCTCGATGGTAGTGTCAAGATCGGTACTATGGTCAATCGCTTCTTCAACTCGCCAAAAGCGGCTTGACACTCGTCTGTCCATACAAACTCCTGATCCTTATAAGTTATCGAGTCATAGGCCCCGCTATTCGGAAGAAATCTTCCACGAACCGTCGGTAGTAACCCGCAAGTCCGAGGAAACTTCTTACCTCAGAAGCTGATGTGGAAGCGGGCCATGATTTGACTGCCGTAATCTTCTTTGGGTCTACTGATATACCATCGCCCGTAACAATATGACCAAGAAATGCTACCTCTTTGAGAAAGAAATCACACTTGCTAAGCTTCGCGAAAAGTCGCTCATTCCTCAACGTTCCCAAAACTATCCGTAGATGCTGCTCATGCTCCTCTTGACTCTTGAAGTAAATCAAGATATCGTCTATAAAGACTACTACAAATTTGTCCAAGTATTGGTGAAAGATCTTGTTCATTAAATTCATGAAAACTGCGGGAGCATTGGTCAAACCGAACGGCATGACCAAGAACTCGTAGTGTCCATACCTCGATCGAAAGGCCGTCTTGGCAATATCTTCCTTCCGAACCTTCAATTGGTGATAGCCCGATCGTAAGTCAATCTTGGAGAATACTTTTGCTCCACTCAGTTGATCGAATAAATCGTCTATACGCGGCAAGGGATACTTGCTCTTCACCGTCACTGCATTCAACGCTCTGTAGTCAATACACATGCGCACTGTCCCGTCTTTCTTAGGCACAAAAAGAACGGGTGCTCCCCATGGTGACGCACTGGCACGAATAAATCCCTTCTCTAATAAGTCATCAATCTGCATCTTCATCTCTACCAACTCCTTGGGGGCCAGACGATATACTCGAGATGAAATAGGCTCGGCTCCGGGAATAAGCTCAATAGAAAACTCAATATCTCGGTCAGGCGGCAGTCCTGGCAACTCCTCGGGGAATACATCCTCGAACTCGGTGATGATAGGGTGCTGAGGGGTATCCTGCATCATCATGTGAGTCCCTGATGCAGATGCATCGCTTCTCAAGGCATCCTTTTTGGTGAACTCGAAATCCGCATCACTCGGTGGTCTAAAGACGATACTGCCCCTATGGCAGTCAATGAGAGCTAAATGCTGGCTCAACCAGTCCATTCAGAGAACCACATCGAACGTCGGGATCGAAAATACAAGAAGTCGTACTTTCATCTCTCTACCATTTATCACTACAGGACAATCTCTACAAATACCACTAATAGGTACCACTCCTCCTCCAGTGAGGATTCAAATATTTTTAGATAAAGATGACATGGGTATACTGTGTCTAGCGGCAAAACTAGTGGCTATGAATGAATGAGTGGCTCCAGTATCAAATAATGTAATAGCAGAAAAAGATGCAACTAAAACCATACCTGTTATAACCTCTGCCTCTGTCTCTATATCCTCAACAACCATTGAGAATACCTTCCCATGATTTTGTCCGGGGCCCTGAGTTCTGGCCCTCTTGAACTGTGCTGACTGAGGTGGTAATGGCTGGCGAGGTGCTCCTGTCGCTGGCTGAGGTGCTGGAAGTGCTAGGGCTAAGGATTGCTGTTCCGGACAATCTTTCACCTTGTGCTGTCCTGACCCGTATCTCAAGCATGATCCAAGTCGAATTCGACAGTCCTTCAAGACGTGTCCCGGCTTCTCACAAAAGTTGCAGGTGGGCTTCTGATAAGGTGTGTGCCTCTGCTGGAACTATCCTGTGGCCCCCTAATAGGTCCCCCATGTGTAGCTCGGGCTGGTGTAACTGCTGGTGTATGACGCCTCGATGTCTGCTGCTGTTCTTTACGAAGAATCTCCTGAGCACGAGCTTCTTCCAAGACAGCTGAATGGAAGACTCGAGACTGAGTAATCTTATAAGACTTGAGCTCTGGTGCCAGCCCCTGGTGAAATCTCCTTGCCTTCTCTAACTCGGTCGGAATCAATCTCGCACCAAATCAACTCAGGCGGTTGCAACTCTGAGTCATACTCATCAACTGTCATATTCCCTTGCATCAGATGAAGGAACTGGTCATAGAGACCATCTCGAACATGTATAGGGAAGAACCTCTCATAAAATGCATCATAGAACTGCTTACAGGTGATCCCAGTACCTAATCGTCTCTCTTCCGCCTTCCACCAGTGGTGAGCATTGTCTTCTATCAGTAAGTCCACTGTTGTCATCCAATCCCGAGCTGGCAACTAGGATGCCTTTAGTAGCTTCTCGGTACTAATAAGCCACTGTGACACCTCTAATGGCTTCTCCGTCCCTCTAAAGGCCTTGGGGTTCATATCTGTGAAATTTTTAATAGAGCCTTCATAGGGATGCAGAGCCTGTGCTGGTGCTGGTACTGGAGGTGGTGGTGGAGGTCTAGCCATAGCTGTCATCATCGTCTGTCTCATCAGCTCAGTCTGCTGCCACTGAGCCTGCATCATGGCATACATAAACTGAGTAGTAGGGCTCCCATCTGTCGGGGGTGGAGGCATCTGGGGCCTCGACTGTGGGGAAACTGCAGAGGGAATGGTGGTGGAGGAGGCAGTGGTATATTCCCTCCCGGTGGCATGGTAGTAGTCTGTCCAGCCTGGCTGCCTGGGGGTACTGCGATATCCGGGTACTCCGTCGTCGGTGTCGTAGTAGGCTGCGACAGTCCTGGCTGGTAGGGTGTCGTTGGAGTCATGGGAGGATTCTGTCCCTCCGAAGTATCCTCTTCACCAGATGTGAGGGCCAAAGCAGAAGTGCGTCCGCTTCGTAGATTCATACTGTTGGCACGAGGAAGATAAGTTGATATTAGAAAAGATTAGATATGAAGTAAACCGAATAATCAAGGAAGTTTCGAAAAGATTGGAAGTCAAGAGATAGTAGTAGTTCTGGATGAGATATTCCTATTCCTATATGCACGCTTTGTTGGACACAGTCATGTAACCCAACAATATTAAATCTGACCTGCATGGGCCACCACAAAAACATGTAACGCCCCAGTCCCAAAATACGTAGGACCAAGTACGTGAACATGCCAGCTGCACATATACGAAGAATACTCCAATATATGGAATCCTCATATATGTACATAAGCTGTAAATAAAATAATCACAGGCCAGAATAACATATCTAATCTCATCACAGCTCAACACAGAAGATAATAGAGTCCAAATAAATAAATAAGGGTATCAAAAGATAGCCGAGTGAACATACTCACTCCAAACAGCTATGAAAAAAATAGTCTCACAAGATCGGAGTCCAACCTCCGTAAAATAGAAAGAAAATGAGATGTAAAATAATGTCCACAAATGTCTCAAATATAGAATAAACTAGAAATCAGTAGTGACTGCCTCGTCATCGATGTAAGATGGATCCAGAGCCGCTCCGTACTCCTGTGGAAAGTCGTCTAATCCTGGAAAGATAACCAGGTCCTCAGGAGACATAGCAAGATACAAGAAAACACCATGCCATATAACGGTGATAATATAATAGAAAGAAAAGAGATGCATGCAATAGGGTGCCAACCAGTTCTACAGTAAAAATGCAGTTAATAACAGACCTTCAACGCATGGGTATCTGGCTAAGTAGCAGTAACTCAAATAAGGCCCCATCAGGATACCAGGGACCTCAAAGCATAACATTCCTCGAATGTCAGATGCCAGCAGTATCAGTAATAGGAAAGTGCATAAGGACCCATACATTAAGGACGCTGTTCTCCCCACCCAATGCCTAGTAGGGTCACATCCATGACTCATGAACATCTAGTAACTGCCAAGTCTTCTAGCATACAATTCTATTGGCAGTTACTCATATCCGTCGCACGCTCCATACGTATCGGTGTCCATCCGACTACGCAAATACGTGTCCTACATGTGACTCACAACACGTGGTAAGGAAGTGTCAAGGCTATACGAGATATACCAATATCTCAATATCAATGGGTGGTCACTAGACTAAGTCAATGCAAGAAAAATAAATAAAGCGAGAAAAACGATCGATAGAGTCGCTTGCACCCACGTGTGACTTGGACGCACAGTTTAAATATCAAGGAAAATGCTAAAAATAACAACTAAAAATAAAAAGTATAATAATCACAGAGTAAGGTGGCAAGGTATCTTGCCTGCAGTGCGAGAAGGGCAAATCCAAGAGTAGCAAGTGTCAGCACCAAAACTTACAAATCACAGATGACTCCAAACGCTGAAACAAACATCAAAAATGATCTCAGTGAAGAATATATACCTAGGAAATGCCTGTCCAAAAGTCAAATTCTGGAACAGGGGCAAAATCGTAATTTCGGGTCAAAACGATATCCGTTGTTGGACTCGCTTTGCACCGGAACGCTTGCCATGGTCTCTAAAGTTGTCAAAATACATGGCTACGATTTCAGTTTGAGGAGAGGAACTCAAAGGTATGTCCAGTTTTGGATTCCGAGGAGCCGTGTACAAAATCGCCCGTTTGAGTGGGTCGTAGGCCCGCCAAAAATGGGTTCCGATTCGACCTTCTCAGATTCGAACCAAACTTGGTACAAAGGACCAAAATTTCGATTCGGACCAGTTGGCACAAGTTTCGTCTCGATTCGACGACCGTACACGAAGTTATAGGCAAGTTTGCAAAACGCCGATACGGGGGTATCTCGACGGATACGCGTCGGTTTCGTCACGCACACGCGACGAAACTGAGTTCCGTCAGTTCCCACACGTCCGCAACGTCCATACGTGCCTTTCGACGCGTATAGCGCGCGACCACGTCGCCCGGTTTGTCAGGGCGTACGTCGTATCGGAGAAAATTCTAAAATTTTATATAAATTAACACAGGTTTTTCTCCAACTTCAACATCAGTTTATTTCCTACACATTAATCGAAACAACGATCCAGAAGATGCGTTGTGATCTCGGTTATGTTGTCTTCACATGTGTTCAATTAGTTTCTAAAAAATCTTGACACACAGATCGAAATCTGGCTTCTAAGTTGTGGTTTGGGACTGGATTAAAACTCTATTTTCAACAGTTTTTTGGGGCAACTTTGCCTCGATTTTTCGAGCAATCCCTTGGGGTTCTCAGGATTCAATCAGAAGGGGATTGGAGGGGTTCATATGGGCTACGCACAGAAATTTATAGTTCGAGAAATCATCGAGCGTGCGTGAAGAAAAGAGGGTTGGAAGAAGGGTACCTTGTTGTTCGCAAAACTGAGAACGCTCGGAAGTGGGGTCGTCCTGGGCTGTCCGGCAGTGTTTGCGCGGTGGTACGGCACCGCCAACGGCCTGGGTAGTCCGTCTAGGATTCGAGATGAAGAGGAGATATGGAAGGAGAAGATGTACGGAGGGTTAGGGTTTCGGATTTTGGGCGGAGTTATATACGCTCTCTGCCGACTTGTAATAGCATTCGGAATAGAATATGGGACACGGGTTGGTAAAAAAATATGCAGTTGTGCTGCTGGGTTAACTATTTCATGGTGGGGTTGGGCTTTAAGTCTATGGCAGCTTTGTTTGCTGCTAATAATAGAATTAAGGGGGGTCGGTATTAGGGGTTACAACAGCAAGTTTGCTGTTAAGCAATTTTATTAAGGGGGGTCAGGCCCACCCCCCCCCCCCCTCTTACCGCAGCTTACTACTGCATTGGGGGGTTCGGCCCCCCCACCAACTCTTTTATTTTTTTTATTTTTAAACAATCTATATATATATATATATATATATATATATATATATATATATATATATATATATATATATATATATATATATATATATATTTTATTTTATTTTTTACATATATATATATACATATATATAAATGTATATTATTCACAATAAAATATTATATAATTCCTAATTAAATATCATAAATATTTTGTAACCAAGGTAGGCTATATTTAGTAGTATTAAAACATCAAGCACACAAACTTGCATATATTATACACATCTACAATTACACATATACGAAATAAATTCAAATAAATATAGAAAATAATTTTTAAAGCATTAAAATAATAAAAAAATATTGGGGTTTTACAATAGCAATGGGTACCAAGTTGAATGCATGGTTTGGGTTTGATGTGCCCAAGCCTTATTTATGATGGAAGAGACCCATGCTGGCAAATGCGCCTGTGCGTTGACGTGGAAGTGATTCACTCTGACGGGGCAGAGTGATGCGCTGGCAGACTAATGCGCCAGCCTGAGACGATGCGCCTAGCTGAGACATCAGGGTGATACGCCTAGTTGAGAGTAAACTGTTACAAAGTCTTCAGTTGGCATCATGTTTCCGAGATAATGTCAGACAGGTGCAGCAGGTTGAAGTCGCTGGAACACAGACTACCTTGGTGGTGGAGCTACTGTTTTGTGGCAGCAGTAGTTGATGGCGATCGTAGCACAAGTATGTCTCGCGAGGGGCGAGTTGTTTCCTCCGATCTACGTCTGTGAGTGATCACATTCCGTAAATCGTGTGAGAACTCGACCGGTCCTCCTCCTTAGCGAGACGCTGCACCGTGGATTGCTAATCTTCTTATTCGAAGAAGCTTTGACGATGAACTCCTTCAGAAGACTGAGATACGCCGAGAATGGACACGATAGTTTATGTTCGATCCCCTTGTCGGTAGTATTCTTCTATGAGATGGCATTAGGTGCCAAGTTGAATGCATAGTTTAGGTTTGATGTGCCCAAGCCTTATTTATGATGGAAGAGCCCCAGGCTAGCAGATGCGCCTGTGCGTTGATGAGAAAGTGATTCGCTCTGACGGGGCAGAGCGATGCGCTGGCAGACTAATACGCCGGGCTGAGACGATGCGCCTAGCTGAGACATCAGAGTGATACGCCTAGTTGAGAGTAGGCTATTACAAAGTCTTTAATTGGCATCATGTTTTCGAGATAATGTGAGACAGATGCAGCAGGTTGAAGTCGATGGAACATAGGCTGCCTTGGTGGTGGAGCTACTATTTTATGGCAACAGCAGTTGATGGCGACCGTAGCACAAGTATGTCTCGCGAGGGGCGAGTTGTGCATAGTGGTCATCTCCTCCGATCTACGCCTATGAGTGATCATATTCCATAAATTGTGTGAGAAGAAGTTCACATTTGCACCCTCTTCAGGCGCATGGCAAAGCCAAGGGTCAGGGTAAGTGTATGAGTGATGCTCCCCCTTATCCAGTTCCAGCGCATGAAATGCAACCAGATCATTACTAGGAGAGCAGCACGTATTGCGAGTGCAACCCACTTTATGCGTATAGCCCACGTAGGCGCATCGGTTTGACACCGCAAGATTTGTCAAAACCCGAACCTTGTGTAGGGGCACGAGAATTGGGTACATCCAGCCTACGCCGTAGTGTCGACGGTAGAATGCTGTTCTAGGTTATTATCACAACTAAGTATATGATATACTCTCCAAACGGAGGCCAATCACAGAAGATACAACTCAATCACTAATCTAAAGATGGATAACAGAACGATAAGATAGATAAGATAATCTCAAAGGAGGTACAAACAGAAAGAGAAATAAGTCTAAGTGTCTATACGACACGATATCAACAAACATAATACATCTCAAGTCTCAAATGACAACAACAAAGTAAGATAAAGCCTAACTAAACTAGTCTAGGCAGTAGGGATGACGTCCTCAGCTAGAGCTGGATCCTCCTGTGGGTCCAACTCGTCACTGTCATCTAGATGGGCTCCATAGTAAGTTGGGTAGAAGTCATCAGTATCATCTGTAATATTTTCAACAGGTCCAGTCAGGACAGGAACGAGCACAATACATCTAACGCAGTTCATAACATGTCAAAAAATAATAAACATGCAAAAAAGTAAGATATATGAATAACTAAAAGAATGTACATGAAGTAAAAGAGATAACTGTAATAGAAATATCTACTATAAGTAAGGAACTATCAGTGACTAGTGATTTAGAGTACAAGATAAACATGTGAACAACTGGAAATGATTCATGGCTATACTACAGAGTTGATTCCTGACTACACTACTTTGGAATTATTCACATAACTATTTCTACTCCCCTATCCCCAATCAATACACAAGGATCCAGACAAGTTATGTTAAGATTCATGATTTCACTGCCTCATAAACGAGAGCACATGAAATTGATTCATGAGGGCTTTGTGAATATGAGGATATATGATTCACCAGAGGATACATGAATAGTGAAAGCATATAGATACAAGATGTAAGTGAAACACACATAACATGATGTACCCGATGCTCCCGAGGAAGATAGCATCTCATGAAAAGATCCATATAGTACCAATCCGTGTTACCAACGTGACAGCATCAACTAAAGTAATCTAGAGCAGGAATATAAGTTCTAGCAAGTATGAAACGGTCAGAGAATGTACTCGCCTGATATCCTGAGTATCTGGTAAGTGTAGATGTTCAGACAGAGTAGATGAGTCCTATTTAGAGCAACACATGTCATAATGTGTTTAAAATAAGGTAAATAAAGTTTATAATGCAATCTATATGATTTCTAGGTCAATCTATGTCAAAGTCAAACTTGGTCAACTCTGGGTCAACCCAAGTCAAACTAGGTCAAACTTTTAGGATTTTGGGTCAACTCTAGTCAACATGAACCATTTGGTCAAACTTCTAGTCAAGTGGGTCATTATCTAAGGTATACAACTCATAGGCTATTTCTAGGATCAAGCTAGTCTAACAAGTCTAACTAGGCCTAACCAAGTTAGCCTAGGCAATCAAGGCTAGACATAAGCAAAGTAAAACAATGTGAACCACACCAAGGCATATATATATATATATATATATATATATATATATATATATATATATATATATATATATATATATATATATATATACCAAATAGGTATATATATACCACACATAGGGCTATTTCCTATAATTAGTAATATATATACATTATATATAGGGAATCTATATATTTACATATATATTACATATACAAGCATCAAACTTACATATATATTTACATACTACATTATTCATGCCTACCTTGTATTTATACATTCATGCATTGCATCCATTCATTCATACATTTATGCATACATACATGTATTACCTACATTACATATATGGATACATAGCATTACATTCATGTATATATAGATACATATATATACATATTTAAAAGAGGGAAGGAAGACTGAAATAGAAAGGGAAGGGAAGGACTGGACAGAACCACATGTCAAGGTACTTCCCAAATCCCCAACCTAAACATCTAAGCTCCTTTTTCTTCTAATTGGACTGCTACTTACCTTCCTAATCATTCCTTCTTCATTCATTGCTAACCCATTCACATCGGAAGCCAATCTCCTACTACTGCCAAGGGTGTACACTGGCCCTTGGTCAAGACCCATGCCCCAATGCCTATAGCAGGTGGCCAATTGGCCTACTTCCTTTTTACTCACCCTCTTTACTTGTCACTCCTTCACCACTCACCACTCACCACTAAACTGCTGCTCACCACAACATATCAAAACCCCTGCCTAACTGAACAATAGGACCTGCTTATAGGATACTCTAAGTTAACTTACTGATACTAAGAGGGAGAAAGGGATGAATACTAATGGGACTGAAATCTGTCTCCAAGGACTGAACATTCAAGTAGGAGTGGCACTGAATAGTGGCCAAGCCATCGCTCACACACCTACACTTCTACACAAATTACTTGTACAAAGGGGAAGGGTTTACCTCTCCTGACTCCTGCTGCTATCAACAGCAGATGCCGTCTCCCATCTCTCTATCTAACACCTATCTATATAATATATCTACATACAGTTAACTTGTTCAAAGTACTAGAAAATGTTGACTCAAACCAATTTCCAACTTTCGAACACCAATACATTACATAACTCAAATCTCAGTTCAACCCTCATCAAATCTCAGGAATCCCAACATACATATATATATATAAATATAAATCAAAACAAAACTCAAATTAGATATGGGGGATAGTGTACAGATAACTGTGTCAAGTGTCCAAGGTGTCATAGTGGCCGTGTCCAAGTGCTGGACAAAAAATATCAAGTCAAATGTGTCCAACAACACAAAACCTGGAACATCATGCTCATATATAAAATATCAACTTGAAAACCAAATGTGTCCAATAAACAGGACACAAAGTGTCAAAACATGTGAAATACTAAGTATCAAAAAATCAGTGAAGCAGTGACCTCGTGCGTCCATGTCGAGTCAAAATGGACTCAACACAGTGCACGAGACACAATGTGCACGTGTACAGTGATAGAGGGGGTATAGTGTCACCCTCATTTCCCGTATTTTCAGTATTTCGTATTTATACTCGTATCTGGATTTTTGGCATGTATTTTTATTTTTCTCAACTTATGGAATTTCGGTATTTCTCGTATTTTGGATTTTGGGCTTGGCTCGGTTTTAATTGGTTTAGAATCGGTTTGGTTTGGTTTATGTGTTGGAACACCATAGCCCTAAGCTCCACCCTCAAAAAACACCATAACACCCTCTTTATAACTCCACCAACCACTCTCTCTCCTCATAACTTCCACCATTAATTTCTTCTTTTTCTTCTTCTTCTTCCTCCACACAACTCCCCAACCCTTAGGCAAGTGCACCTTGCCACCACATGAGAACACCATTTTAATTGTCCATTTGCTAGTTTAGGACTTGGTGATCAACATTAGGACTTGTTATTTTGTGATTTGGAGCTTCCTTTGTTCTAGATCTAAGTTAAGCTATTTTTGGATTTTGTATGGTTTGATCTACTTTAGTTGGATTTTATGGGTTTTTGATGCTTCTATGTGGAAGAGCATTCAATTCCACCCAAGTTGGAACTTTGGAAATCCGGATTTGGAGTTCGGATGACCAAGTTATGTTGTTTTGAAGCCTTGGGTTCATCCATGGTATTTCTTGCTGTCTGGAGAAGACAGTAAGCAGTGGCTGAGCTTCTTAGCTTACGCCACGCAGCCTTGGGTATGCTTCCTGTTGGAAGCGTGTCTCCCTTGAGCGTGCGTGACTTTTCACGCAGCTGCTCCCTTGAGCGTGCGTGACTTTTCACACAGTGTCTCCCTTGAGCGTGTGTGACTTTTCACGCAGCTGCTCCCTTGAGCGTGCGTGACTTTTCACGCAGTGTCTCCCTTGAGCGTGCGTGACCTTTCACGCAGTGTCTCCCTTGAGCGTGCGTGACTTTTCACGCAGCTGCTCCCTTGAGCGTGCGTGACTTTTCACCCACGCTGCTCTTCTTCAGCGTGCGTGACTTTTCACCCACGCTGCTCTCCTTCAGCGTGCGTGACTTTTCACCCACGCTGCTCTCTGTAGCGTGCGTGACTTTTCACCCACGCTGCTCTCTGTAGCGTGCGTGACTTTTCACGTACGCAGCTCTTTCAGCGTGCGTGACTTTTCGTACGCTGCTCCCCTGACCCCTTGTTTAACCCATTGACCCTTGGAGTTTTGGTTTTTATTTCTTTAAGCTTGGCTTTTCTATGGCCCTGTATATTAATATTTTATTAGATATTTTATGCCCATTTTATATCCTTACGCCTTTTGTTATGAACTTGATTTTACTTAACATGTTTGGAATGACTATTGTACATGGCCTGGTATGACAAGGAACTAGCTTAACACAACAGTGACCCGTAGTGGTGCACTCCTAACATGACCTACCTGACATGATAGTGGCCATGGCGGCGCACTCCTGACTTGACATGACCTGATAACTTAGCTTGACCTGTCTTGACACCGTGGGTGGTTCTTTCTTGCTTGCTTCTTAAATCCACTTGTCCAGTCTTGCATCATGTCTAGGATGGGACTCCTGAGTACCACGGTCAGGAGTACCTACTAAAATGGATTAAGGTTAATAACTAGAATAACACAGTAGTCATGAAGAGATGACACAGCTACAGGCAGTCCCGTTACCTGGGCGCTCTTGGGATCTGTAGCCTGTCGTCAAGTAGGGCACATTTCCAGCACACCGTCGCGTGTTGCACTCTCTAAGTCACCTAAGGGTACATTTGTCTCCTGGACAATGTACCCACCTGAATTCAACCCTAATCTTTCGTCCTGGGTAGCCTGGATGGTCTGCAGGGCTTGTGGCTGTGGAACAATCTCATTGCATGTTGTTAGTAATTAGGCCTGTGATAACCCTAGTTAGTTAAAGTAGTAAGCCGTAGTATCTGCTTGGCCGTGATTGATTGAATGAGGTATAACCAGTTTAGCCATGTCTTGATCCAGTACAAGATTGCTTCCTGTCTTGATTTATTGCATTATTATCTTGCCGATAAATGGTGGGAAACCAAGCTCTGTTCAGATGAAGGGTTACAACTCCGGTCCTTGTTTGGTTTACGAGTTGTAACCTGGCAATCGGAATAGTTCCATGGTTATCTCGTCGTATATCATCTGGACATATTTTCATAAATTCTAGTCTTAATATTATGTATTAGATTTTCTTGTGCTTATGCTGGCTTTTGTTCTTATTTCGTGGCCCCTTGTGGCACTTGCTCTTCCTGGGGTTGACCCAGCTGGTTTTGTGTGGCCAGATTTTGGAGCAGCTCCCGAGGATCTACCAAGCTTCCAGCCCAATGATGAACACTAGACGGAATCCGGGCCAAGAGTAGGTTTTTTATTTTGTTTCGCTCACTCTATTGTAAAGTTATTCTTTTGAGGCATTTAGCCGACGAGCACCTGTTAGCTCGATGCACTTTTACTTACTTTCTGCCTATGGGCTGTAAACATGATTAACAAATCCTAGGGTTGATCATGTATGACTAAACTCTTGCTAGTCCTAACATTTTGTAACGACTAGCTTCATGATCAGCTAAATATGTAATATTTGGGACGCCTTATTATTGTATATTTAATGATCATACATCTTACGACTTTACTTACTTGTGGTGATTGAGACACTAGGCTTGTTCATGACCATAAGAGACTGTTGGCTTGTAGAAAACCCTCACATATCTAGACAGCCGTGACCGTATATCGAGGTGGTTTCCATTTCAATATACGTAGCTGGCTATGTCTGCCCCCGCTCTCCAGTATTCTGGTTCTGGGGCGTGACATATAGGGCTAGGGTTTCAAGTGCCTGCACGAACCCCAAGATGTATCGTGTCCAAGTTTTAAAGTCGTATCAGTGCCGAGTTTCGTGCACGTACACAGTGAGCACGAGACAGTCAGCCTCGATTTCTTCCAATCTACACCACAAAACTCGATGGAACTTGGCCAACATCATGTCAGTCACGTGTCCTACGTGTCCACGAAGTTTGGTGTCATATAGTGTCGTGTCTTGTCCACTACAGTGCCCGAGCAGCAGGGGAGCCGTGTCACTGCCTCGTACTGAGTTTCGTATCCATATTTGGACACGAAAACTAACTCAAATCGTGCTCAGTCTTAGGATTCTAGAATCCCCATATGTAGGGCAACAAGAATGTGTAATTAATTTTAAAAATTACTAAAATAATTTTCTATGTGGTATTTCACCAAACACTTATTAAAAAATACTGATACGTGTCCGATACGCATACTAAATGGACACGAGATCCTACCAAACTTGGTCTACAGGGGTATGGTACCTAGATGTATGCATGTATGAAGAAAAATTAGGGTTTTAATGGGTTTAAAAGGGTTTACCTATTGAGAGTTGGAATCTCAATGTAAAGAGCCTATAATTAATGTCTTTCTCGATTTGCTATGGTTCAAATGTCCTCAAACCTTGCTAGCAAGCCTCCACAAGTCTCCTCTACTATTGGGGATGATGATGCAATTGATTTGACTCAATTTGGATAAAGGGGGAGAAATTTGGGAAAGTACGAGTTAGGGTTCTTTGTAGGTGTTTAAAATAGGCAAGGGTTTCTAAATGATACTTTATAGGAGGGGGGATTTCTATTTGTGGCTGCCACAAAATGAATTGGGGTTAGGTTTAGATGTAGATGAGTGGCTAAGGCTTCTCCACCCAAATTCAAGTCTTCCTATTGGTTCAATTAGTCCTAAGGCTTTCCTTTTTACAAATATCCTAAGGAGAAAATATCCTACTTAAAAATATCTAGATATTGTTAATCGTGTCACTTAGTAGGATATCATAATCAAGATTCTAACCTCAAGGCTAATCTAGATTAGGATAAGCTTCTAGGTTAGTCTCTAAAAATTCAATTAGCACAATATTAATTAATCAAAATTTATTTTCATTAATAAGTCAAAAATGACCAAAATATCCTTAGGCTAAAAAATTATAATTAGTCATCCTAATCACATGACTAGGCTCCCTTGGTCATGATTAGTCTCTAGGCTTAGCAAAACTAGGGTTTAACTAGTTAACTATCAAAATCATAATTCAATATTTTAAATAATTTTAAATTGATTAAAAATCACCAAAAATTACAATATGATTTAAATATCGTCATTAAATGATTATAATTACAAAATTTCAAAATTATCCTCATTTTTGAAAAGTAGGTGTTACAAGTCTACCCTCCTTAGAAGAATTTCGTCCTCAAAATTTAGGTCGATCGTACTCCTTCTATGTCAAACCCCCAATCATTCAAGGTCATAGGAAAACTTATCTAAATCTTGCAATTGAAAAGATAACATATAGGATTATGGTAGGTGGTATCAGTCTGAGGTCTCATCTAGCCATTCTAGTCATACTAGATCAAAAGCAATCATAAGGTATCAAAAACATACAACAATATGATAGGGTACATCAATTATCAAAGACTGGCTAAGGTATAGGTCAAGGACTCATCTCCAACTAGGTCTGGTGGCTAGAAATCCCTCCCGAAGGTGGAGCCTTGGCTGGGATAAGTATAGCAGGATAGTCTCGCAGCACGTGTACAGCTGACCCACATAACAGGCATACCCCTCTTCTCTTCCTACAGTAGTACCATAAATGTCCAAACTTCCTACAGAAGGTACATATAGGCACTCTCTCAACTAGCCTCTGCTGGACAGGAGTCTGGACTGGATAGGCTGGTCTAGGCTGATAGTCTGGGTGCTCATGGGGCTCTGGGTATACACTGCTCCTCGTCCCCTAAGAACTAGGCTCCCCTCCTAAATGCACCAAATCCCACAGCAGTTGGATCCCATGGCCCTGCTCCCTCAGGATCTCAGCCTGAACTCTCTGTGCCTTTAACACATCCCGGAGAAGTTTGGATATCTGAGCTCCGTCAGGCAACAAACCTGCCGAGGATATGGTATAGGGTACCACTCCTGGGGGCAGAGGAGGAGGCGGGGAAAGACTCTCGGTCTCAGATGATACTGCAGCTCTCTCCTGAATAACAGGTGGTGGAGAGAAACTCTCTGGTGAGGCTGCTAACACCTCCTCGATGTCGGGAGGTACCACTACCCTTGGGTCAGCTTGAGGGGTCACTACCTCCTGAGAAATAGGAGGTGGAAGCACGCTCCTAGTCATATCCGGAGCTCCAGCGGCTCTTAGACGACGGGCTCGGGTCATGGGTGCCATACTAGAAAAAGGTAAGGGAAAATCAATCATCAAAGGCTGTAACGCAGTCTATCATTCCATATAAAAACTGGTAAATATAAACAATAGAGAACCTGCTACAAGGGTTACTACTCTAAAGCCATGGCTATACTATCATGTCACGACCTGCACCCTGTATAGGGACACGAGCACGTGGGTACGTCCAGCCTACGTCGCAGTATCGGCGGTAGAACACTGTAAAGGTCATCTAGATTATATAGAATCTAAGACACAATAATATAACCTGTCATCTCCGTACGGAGGAATATAATCTCCACTCAATCACATAATTCTAAGGAAGATAAACACGATGATAAAGATAAAGATAAAAATAAAGATGAGATAAATAGTCTGAAACAACGCTGAGTCGCAATCACAAGTTCAGAAACCAAGACATAAAATAATATCCCAAAATAGATACTACAAGTCTCAAAATATCAAACTGGAATATAATCAAGACAAAATCTAGGTGAACTAGGTCACTACTGGCGGTGCGTCCTCTACGAGCACGGGGTCCACAGGCTGGTCCTGTTCGTAGGCTCCACCTATGTCAAACCCGTAGTAGGTCGGGCAATCTGCATCTAAATCCTCTGAAAAACAACGGGGGTTATCCTGTCAGGATATGAGCAAGTACAAATACCAACAGCAGTTCCATGTGAATTGACAAATACTATAAGAGACAATCATAATAAAATACAAGATAAAATGTCAAGACTGAAAGTAAAATAGTACAAAAGAACTGGATATCATATCATGTGTGAGATATAAGATAAAACTAGAGTATAAACAATAGAAAGTAATCTGAGGTATGATGTAAACATAAAATAAAGTGCCATGAGATATTATAGCGTTATGTGATCGGCTTGGGTCAAGATCAGGCTGTTCCATTTGATCGGCTATGCACATATAGTATAATAGTATAGGGTTCAAGCCGGCCAAAATGGAAAGCTATGCACAAGTAGTATAAGGTCAGGCTACACCCTACGTGTGGTGAGGGTGGAGCTATGCACAAGTAATAAACAAGTAAGGGTATGATCACATAACCTCTAATAACTCTCCATTCCCGAGTAGTATAATGAATCCAGACATGACAGGTCATGACATGGGATTTGAAGAGCAGGAGGCCAGCCTACTCCCAAATTGGTGTCTATACAAGTACATGAAACAATATCGAACAATGTACTCATATACCAGGTAAACCGGAAATGACATCTCGTGACGAGATTTAATGTATACTAGTCCGTGTATCCTCGAGTTGAGAATCAAGTATAACACTACAAATGAATCGGATATAGTAGATATCAAAGCAATAAAAACTATCAGATAATGTACTTGCCTATTTTTTCGAGCTGAGAAAATCAAACTACAAACCACTTAAAGAGCCACGAACGGTCAACTCGCACAACAGTCTCCTAATGCTGAAACCGACATTACCAACGTTCTCAGAATGGTCAAATTAGCTAGAAACATCTATCCATAAGTCCAATTCTGGACACAGGATCAAAACGGTAATTTTGGGTCAAAATGGTGTCCGCCGTTGGACCCACTTTATACCAAAAAATATGGCAGAATCTACGGTCTCTAAAGTCATCAAACTACATGTCTATAGGTTTGATTTGACGAGACGAACCCAACCGTATGTCCAAAGTTGGATTCTGGTGGGTTGTGCACAAATTCACCCGTTGGATCGGGTCGCGGGCCCGCCAAAATAGCGTTCCAATCGACCGTCTCAGAATCGGACAAACTTGGCATACAGGACCAAAAAAATGATACGGTCCTATTGGCGAAAGTTTTGTCTCGATATGATGAGCGTGCACAAAGTAAATGACAAATTTGTAAAAGGTCGATACGGTAAAAAAAATTTGACGGACACGCATCAAATTCGTCGTGCACACGCGACCAATTTGAATTCCGTCAAAGCCCACATGTCCACGAAGTCGATATGCACCTTTCGATGCTTTCGGTTCGTGACCAGATCGCCCGGATTGACGGGACGGACGGTGTATCGGGACATTTTTTCTAAAATTTCAGTTTTGAAAATCAGTTTTTTTTTCCAACTTCACAAACCAATAACTTTATGTACATTGCATGAAATTTAATTCTACAAAAAGGGTTTTAAAGCCCTATAGGTTATCTACAAGTCTCTTTAAACCTATTTTGAAAACTTACAACACGCTGGTCGCAAATCGGCCACAAAGTTGGGGTTTCGGGACAGTTTCTAACGTCCAATAAATTAAGTTTTTCTCGATTTTGGAATTCGTTTTTCGTCGCACATGGTGTGAATCGGCATGAACTATTTGAAGAGAATTAAAGGTATATATATTGGGATCATACCTGACCAAGTGGTTCGCAAAACGACTGAGCGAGGAAGGAGAAATATATTTCCGAAGTTGGCTCTTCGCTGACAGTTTCCGCACGCGGGTGGGCTGCTCGTTGCGCGTTTCCCAGCGAAGGACGGCCGCGGGTTGGTCGACGGCGATGTCGGGGTGCACGTTGGGTTGGGGGTGACGGCTAGGGTTTGGTTTTTCTAAAAATCCCTCTCTCTTTCTCTCTCTATACATATATATATTTATATATGTGGTCGCGGGTTTAGAAAAGGAAAAGGGGGGTCGCTCGAAATTAGCTACTGCTGCTGCTGGTTTTTTTTTTCTTTGGAGGGGGGGCGCGTGTGTGTGTTTGTTTTTTTTCTTTATCTTTTCTTTCTTTCTTTCTTTACCTTATATATATATATATATATATATATTTATATATATATATATATATATATATATATATATATATATATATATATATATATATATATATATATATGTATGTATAAAGGAAAATTATTAATGGGTAAATATTAATAGGTTTATTTTTATATAAATAAATATATACGTATATGTGTAAATATATAATATATGTATGTATGTAATATTTACCCATTAATAATTTCCCTTTATACAAATATATATATATATTTTTTAATTTCCCATTAATAATTTCCCTTTATACAAATATGTATATATATATATATATATATATATATATATATATATATATATATATATATATAGACACACACACACACACACACACACACACACACACACACACACACACACACACACACACACACATACATACATACATACATACATATATTATATATTTACACATATACGTATATATTTATTTATATAAAAATAAACCTATTAATATTTACCTATTAATAATTTCCCTTTATACATATAAACTAGATGATTTGCCTCCCCTCTCGCTGCTCTCTCTCGGGGACCCCCTAGGGTCCCCCCGCCCGCGCCGTCCGGCCCAGTGATCCCCGCCCGTCCTCGTTGGCCCTCGCCCTCCCGGCCGATGGCCCCTCCCCCCCCTCCTTCCGTCCCTCGCCATAGTCGTCCGATTGCCTGACCATGGTAGGGCTTCTCCTCCCCCTCCCACTAGGCTCAAGACCTTCCTCCGTCTTCTCCTCCATTCAGCTTCCCTCAGCCCCCTTCCGGCTCTCATGGGCTCTTCGACCCCCCTCCCCTCCATCTGGCCCGAGCCCCCGTCTCGCCACTCGCTCGCGGCTTCAGGCGGTGCGCAGGCCTCTCCCTCTTGGGCCGGGAGATCTCCGGTGGCTTCGTTCCCCCCTTTTTTTTCAAAATTCATCTGGCACAGCTGTCCTATCGGGATGGGAGCCCCCCTGCGGTGCAGGCGTCCGACATCCCATCTCTTGGCCCCTCGAGTCTGTCGCTTCTATCGAGGCGGCACACCCGCTTTACGCGCATGCAGATTCGCGTAACGGAGTCCCTTCCCCTCAACCTTATGGCGGGACCTACCTACCTTCGGGCGCTGCGCTCTACACAAGAGGCAGGTTAGGCCCATCCTCTCAGCAAGTGGCCCCCACCACCTTTTCAGCGTACTCCCATTCCCCATCGGGCGTTGCGCTCTATGCAGGGGGCAGTCAAGGCCCATTCTCTCAGCAAGTGGCCCCCACCGCCTTTTCAGCATACTCCCACTCCCCATCCTTTTACGCGTCCTCCGCTGGGGGCATGCAGGATCTTCCTCTCAGCTAGTGGCCCCCGCCGTCTTTTAAACTTACTTCCACTCTCCATCCTTTTATGCATACTCCCTCTCCCCACCCTCCTACGCGTACGCTAGTGGGCCACCCCCTTCTCTCCAGCTTTACGCTTCTCATACCGCCTATTCTGCGTACTTCCACTCCCCATACTCTTTCGCGTACGCGAGTGGGCCACCCCCTTCTCTCCAGATTTACGCTCCTCCCTATTCACACCCAGGCCTTTACGCAGACCACTCCTTCCTTTCTCCCTCCTCCCAGGCCATCGCCACCCCTATTTCTCAGCTGCTCTCCCCCGTGCTCCCCTTCCCCCTGCCTGTCGGTGCGTCTAATGATTCTGCGGGGCTGCAAGTCTCCAAACTTCAACCGCCCGTGGCCATTTTTTCTGTGCTCCCAGTGGTCTAGCCCTTTATGGGCGACGCTATTTGCGAGCCCCCTCCGTGACGGTCCCGATCGTCAACCCTCTCATTTCCCTGGATGCGGCCGGCCAGCCGACGGTGCCTCCACCTGAGAGTGGGGCGGTCCCCACCCCGTCCTCCACCGTCCTCGGGGTTATTCCCTCCTCTCTCTTCCTTTCAGACAGTACTATCCCGACCGATCCTGCCTCCCCATTCCCCCCGTGCTGGTCCGGCTCCCTCATTGAATGCTCCTCCGTTACCCGGTGCCGTCTTCCGGGACCCTTCTTCGCCCGGCACAACCCAGTGTTCCTATGCGGCCAAGCTTCTCCCGGACTTAGCTCTATCAAAGGGTCTCCTATTCCCCGACGTCACCCTCCCGGACATAGTCTACTCTCAGGATTCGCCCATGCCATTGGTCCCCTTCACCGACGCGGAATTGAACTCGCTGTCATCCTCATTCCCCCATACTTTTATCCTTAAATTTTCTACTGGATGCCCCAAACTCTCCAAGGTGCAGGAGGTGATAGCAAGCTGGAAACTATCATCAAAGTACCGCGTGGCACCCCTCGATCCCAGGTATATTCTCCTCCATCTCTCGTCCGATCCTGACCACAAGACGGTCTGGTCCAAAGGTACTTGCAGGGTCGACCAACACCAGATGAAAATCATCAAGTGGTCACCAGGCTTTAGTACCTGTGAAGACTCAGCGTTTATCACGCCCCGATCCCGTAGAGTCCTTTCGTCCTCGCTTCGGCTCTTTTGGGATCGTTCGTCCTCGCTAAGACGTGATGCCGTGCAAGCCTAAGTTGCACTTGCACAAGGCCGAGACCTGGAACAAGACAAGATAGACAAGGTTGACTGTACGCAATGGAACATATAGCAGTTAATTGAAGCAGCAGCGGACATATTTTCGAATACATGCATTAAACACAATGGTAACAAGAAACAATTCTCTTTATTGATTTCATTTGAACAGATTACAAGCTCTCGATTCTCTCTGATACAATGTTACATTCTCTCAAAACTTTACAGATTACAATGATCCCGTTCCCATACATTACATCCCTTTATATATAAAACCAACTCTTGCAACAGATGTCATCTCTTGGCATCTCTTCTGATTTCTGGCTTCCTGAGGATGAGGCTCGGGCTATCGCTTCGGACTATCCTTCTCGATGCATAGTGCACCTGCATGCAGACTGATGGTGGGTCAGTATATCAGCATACTGGTGATTGTGAACAAAGAGCTACATTTGTCTGAAACGATCACTGTTCATTTAGTGAGAAAACGTTTCTTGTGATATGATCTTGCTACTTTTTACCTATGTACATTTCATGCATACAGAGCCAGTTTACATTCTTTTGAAAACATCTTTGAAATGCCAACATTTGTTTTATTTTATTTCAAGCATACATGGGACTATTCAATTCAAGCACTATGACTATTCATTTGTGCAGTGCGCAGCGTGTTTCATGAGTACATCATTTCATTAGGGACAACAGCTTTAGCATTCTTTTCTTTGATTCAAGACGTTCTAAGAATCAGATTACAAGCATGATATTACAACTTTTCTTTAGTGGACATAGCACTTCTTGGTAACAGATTAATCTTTTCAAGCAATTCATATAGCAAACTCAAGCAATACATATGTATCACTTTTTCAGTGATTCTTACCATAGTCGACAGTCCATCCCTGCACAAGACAAGGATTAGCATAAATATTATAAAACCAACAGTGTCATTCCCTGTTCGTCTCTGCATGGTTAGCTCTTAGCAAAATATTCTTTTGACTCTTATCAATATGCAGCATGACAATAACTCCTGTGGTCCATGGGCAATACCCATATTAACAGTCGAAACTTCTTGTCCAACTACGAATAGACTGACACCTCCTCTTTCTGTGGGGACTTCTAGCCCCAGATGTCCTGTTCTCTCCTAGGCCGATCGACTCCGGGTGCCCCCAGAATCGTCGAGAGACTACCACTTGTGCACAAGCCGTCTAGACCAATGCAAATGCAACTAGCATATAAACAATCATGCATCGATCAAGCAAATTGCAAACATATTCATCTCTTCTTTTTCATGTAATCGAGCCAGTAGCTCTACTCTTTTCTCTATACAGACAAGCTGTATCATCTCTTTTGCACAATATGCCATCTCTATACATCTCTGTCATTTCATAGCAATAATCAAAGGACAATGAACAATCTTTATTTAAGCAAGTAGCAACAAGCAGGAACTCTACTCTTGATAGCTTACTATTATGGACAATTGAGCATTCTCTTTTCTGTTCTTATTAAGCATGGCAACAGTTCTATGATTAAAGGCATCATCTCTACTTTAGCATACAGGCATCAATTCATTTCTTATTAGCATGCAATAATTCTTCTTAGCATACAGGTTAACTCTTTTCTTGTTCTTAGCATGGCAACAGTGAAATCTTTTATAAGCATACACAAAGGTTACCATCTTGTTATTAGCATGACAAGGTTCTCTTTATCAAGGCAACACTCATTTCTTAGCGAGGCAACATGTGAATTATCTTAAAGCATACTCAATGATTTACCATCTTGTTATTAACAATAGTATTCAATCAAAAACTCAGATTCTTAAGGCGTAAGCGAATAAGCAAATGAGACTTCGTCCACTCACCCAGATCAATCGTCTTCTGTTGCAAAGCCAGTAATCCGATCTTTCTGTCTATCTAGTGCCTTCGCGGAGCGGGGTACTACAGCGTTGGTCTCCACCTGGGTAATCCTGTCCAATTTACCCCTCATTTGCTTTGTCCTGGCAATACTAAAATGTATCGCTAATTCGTTCAGAACGTACGTGGCTACGGCTCCAGAGACGAGCAACCTCACCAAAGCTCACTACGCCAAAATCTGTATGGAACTGGACCTCAACTCCAAACCTCCCAATTTTATTACTATAGAGCTCGGCAACCAGACCCACACCCAACAAATCCTATACGATAACCATATCTTATTCTGCAACCATTGCCATCTGAGAGGCCACCTCCCAAAACACTGCAATCGCCTCCACCCAGAACTCAAAAAGAAAACAACCAAGAAAGACAACGTGCAAGCGGAGGGGAGAACACCCATGCCATCCCTTCTACCATTTCCGAACTCGCACACTAGATACGAACCCAATGACGGCAAATCGGGCAAAGGCGAGTCCCCAAGCAATGCCTTAGTCCCCTTTAACTCCCAACCTCTCACCCTCTCCAACCAATTCGACTTGCTTGACTCTGGAGATGCGGCAGCCATGACGAAGCCAGCATTTCCCCAACTCGATTGCGCACTAATCGAGATAGCGCCCAATCCCCCTAACTCGGAGAAGGTACAGGCGATCACCGTCACCGGCGATGCAGATCAATACCGTACCATCGAAGACCAAGTTGAAGAAGTTCTTGCTATCCTCGGGCCTGAACTAGCCCGGAGAGGCATACAGGTTCTAGCCGCTGGTTTACCCCTCCAGCAAACTCTTCTACAAATTGAGAGTACTACCGATTCCCTAGTGATTCCCCCCGATGAGCCCACACTGGACTCAACCGGGGAACTGGTAGACCCCCCCGCGGACCCTAACGACCAATCAACTGGCACGCCGTCTACCCCGAATAAGTCAGCAGCGTCAACCTCACGGGAGGACAACATCAGGAACGGCACGGCCGAAACTACAACCATCCAAACCAGATCCGCCGCCAAACGGAACAAAAAATACTCCCATACCATCAATAATGCTTAACATCCTTTCTTGGAATATCTGTGGTCTGGCGAACAAATCCACAATGAGGAGAATCTCCAGCATCCGAAAATTCCACAAGATCGATATCCTTATTATTCTCGAACCCAAAATTCCCCCCAAAAGAATAAAATCTATTCAGCTGCAACTCGACCTCCCCACGGCTATAGCAGGCAGAAACGACATCTGGATCCTAAGCACGGAAGACGCCAATATCGGGGTCATCCAGGACTCCAGGCAGGCTCTTTTCTACTGGTTGGAACATCCCATGCTCCTAGAGCGAGCCATCCTCTCTGCGGTCCACGGCAGCTATGATATTGTTGAGCGGAAGCTCCTCTGGAATTATCTTCTTGACATCCATCTCCACCACATCAACCATCCTTGGCTTTGCATTGGGGACTTTAATACGGTCACTTGCAGAGAAAAAAAATTGGAGGCAGGCCCCCTTCTAATGCGGCCATGCAAGACTTCAACAATTTCATATTCAATGCCCATCTCGCCTCCCTCTAGTTTTTCGGCAACGCTTTCACCTGGTGCAACATGCAAGATGGGGATCATCATCAATACTCCCGACTGGACAGGGCCCTCACGAATGCCAGCTGGCATGGAATGGATATTAATACCCACCTATCCCATCTCAATTCCTCTGAATCCGACCACGCCTCGCTGCTGGTCGAAATTAAAAGCAGCACTAATCCATCCAAAAAGAACTTCCAATTCCTCGACCTTTGGACCGCACACCCCTAATTTTTGGGCATCGTTGCGAAAGCTTGGAACCGCGAGGAATCCCCCAACCCAAGAAGAACGGGAAGATACGAATTAGCATAGACTTCATGGATCTCAATTCATCTTGTCCTAAGGACAAATTTTCCTTTCCGATCACTGATGTGATGATTGACAGCACGTGTGGCTGCGAGCGTAAGTCCTTCATGGATGGTTTCTTCGGCTATAATCAGATCAAGATTCTCCCCGAAGACGAGAAGCATGCAGCATTTTAGACTCCAAAAGGGTGTACTGTTACACGGTAATGCCCTTTGGATTAAAGAACGCGGGAGCAACATGCCAGAGGGCTATGAGCACGATATTCTGCAAGCATCTCCGGAAGATGGTGGAGTGTTATGTTGATGACATTGCCGCTAAGAGCAAGGACAAGTCCAACCACTTGGATGACCTACGGACGGTGTTCGATCTAATGCAAATGCATCAGAGCAAGTTCTTAGGCTTCATCATCACAGCAAAAGGGATTCACATCAATCCAGAGAAGACTAAGGCAATTTTGGACATGGCTTCTCCAAGAAATCTCTGAAAGCATCGAGGATTGCAAGGGCACTTGGCGTATATCAGAAAATTCATAGCGAATCTTTTCTGTAAATGTCAACCCTTCACCAAGTTAATGAAGAAAGGGGTCTACTTTGTATGGACCAAAGAATGCCAACGCACGTTCGACGACATCAAAAAGTACCTCACCAGTCCTTCCATACTAGTAGCACCATCATGGGAAAGGCCTTTCTGCTATATGTCTGAGCTATGGACCATTCTCTTGGTGCCTTACTAGCCGAAAAGAACAGTAAAGGCCACGAGCAGGCGATACACTATCTCAGTCGAACCAGGATTGGAGCCGAGCATCGATATAATCCTGTTGAGAAAGAGTGTCTCGCCCTTCTCTTTGCCATCCAGAAGATGCGGCACTATGTGACTGGACTGATAATCCATGTCGTGTCCAGGATCAATCCCATCAGAGTTCTCATGACCAAACCAGGGGCATTAAACTCACGATTAGCCACGTGGGCAATCCTTCTGACTCCTTATGATATGGTATTCGTCCCACAAAAAGCAATCACAGGCCAAGTGCTAGCAGATTTCTTGGCAGCACATCCTAGACTAGAGACATCAAGACTCTATAAAGAGATCCCCAACGAAGTTCTGTAGTCCAATATAGTCTCAGACAACTCAATTTGGCGTATGTTCGTTGATGGAGCCTCGAGAACGGGACCAAAGGGTGATATCGTCATAGAGGTCGGGATCGTCCTCATCACTCCCGACGGTCTGGTTATCAATCGCGCATATTCCTTCATGGAGTCGTGCACTAACAATGTTGCGAAGTATAACGCTCTCATCATCGGGCTGCAACTCGCTAAATAGCTGAGGGTTGACTATATCGAGGCCTATAGAGACTCAAAGTTAATCATCAGCCAGGTTCGAGGGCAGTACGAGGTTCGACATGAAGACCTGATCCCCAACCAATAGGCAGCGATCGACATCATCTCTATCTTCACAGGGTTCTTTATGGAACATGTGTTGCGCCTGCAAAACTTGGAGGCCGACGCACTAGCTGGTCTCGCTACTTCGCTGGCTGCCCCAGTTGGGTCCCAACATACCGTTACGGTGATGGGACGGGAGCTAGTCTGCCAAAGAACGCTCTGCATATATGTCAAATCTACTCACTATAAGTAGATACTGACAATCTAGGTTGGTGATTCCCATTCATAGACTACGCAGTCTACGGGATCTTGCCTAAAGACCCAAAGGAAGCAGCTTCCGTCAGAAGACGCTCACTCCGATTCTGCTATGACACAGCTACTAAAATGCTATATCGTCGTTCATATGACAGACTCCTCCTGCTGTGTTTGTCTCAGACAAAGGCGCAAGAGGCACTCCTAGAGGTGCATGATGGGACCTGCGGAGCCTATCAGCCTGGTCCCATGCTACAAGACCGACTGCGCCATATGGGCTATTATTGGCCCACCATGACGGCAGATGTTGTAGAATATGCAAAGAAGTACCGTGCGTGTTAGTTTCATGTTGACTTCATCCACCAACCTTCGAAATATCTATACCCCAAGGTAGCCTCTTGGCCGTTTGAGGCATAGAGAAGGGACATCGTTGGGCCAATCAACCCGTCCTCCTCCAAAGGACACCGGTTTATCCTCGCCATCACGAACTATTTCTCCAAATGGACAGAAGCAGTACCATTGATAGAAGTGAAAACCTCCAATGTAATCAGCTTTATCAAGCACCACGTCATTTACTGCTTCGGAGTTCCTAGGAGGATTGTACACGACAATGGCCGTCAGTTCGTAAGCCATGCATTCTATTGATTTTGCGACAAGAACTGGATTCATGATATGGCATCAACAGCTTACAACCCTGCGACTAATGGACTAGCTGAGGCATTCAACAAAACCATCATCAAGTTGCTCAAGAAAGTCGTCTCTTCTAACAAATGCAACTAGAATAAGAAGTTAGGCGAATATTTATGGGCTTACCATACGACCGTTCGCACACCCATGGGTAGCACACCATTCTTCCTTGTCTATGGGAGCGAGGCAGTCCTCCCCCTGGAGATCCAAATCTCATCATTACGGGTAGCCATCACTAACCAGCTGACTGACGGAGACAACCAGCGCCGGCAGCTATAAGAGTTAGATGCGCTAGACAAAAAAGGCCTGCTAGCGTAGCAAAGAATCGAGCTTTATCAGGCTCGTATTTTTGGTGCCTTTAACAAAAAGGTACGGGAAAAAATATTCCAAGTGGGCGACCTCGTCTTGGCAGTCCAAATACCGATGGTGATGACTCACAAAATGGTAGGGAAGTTCGAGCATAAGTGGGTGCGACCGTTCGTTATATAGACGGTCTACTCTAATGGTGCCTACCGGCTGGCGAAACCTAATGGCGACTTGCTAATGATGCCCATCAACGTCAAGTTCCTGAAGAAGTATTATGTCTGAAGACGGAACTGGCATAGGCTCTCACATTCCCTATGGGTGCCTATGGGTTCTGGTAAGGGGGTTCCTCTCTTCTATATTTTTCCTCAAGTAGTGAAGTACTTCACGTCCATATTACCTCTAGATTGCTCATCTACACCCAAAATCGCGGCTACCATGTCCATATTGCCTCTGAATGGTCGCCCTCTCCTTGATTGATCCTATGATTATCATGGCTATCTAGAAAACAGTTCAAGTTCATACAACCTCTGAATTGTTGTTCTACATCCTAGCAAAGATTATGCCTGCTATATTCATATTACCTCTAGTTAGGCATGTCTTCCATGATGACCCCTTGTCATGGTCATTAAGGGCTAGGAAACCTTTCACCTGAGCTCGTTAAAGACAAAAAAAGATAGAAAAGTCCTTATACAAAAGCATGTGGCTACAAAGACCTATTACAGACTCTTCGTAGTTATATATACAGAGGTATTTAATGCTGAAGCTTAAGCATGACGTCAGCCTGGCAACAGAGGTAATGGGCATTTCGCCTACAAAGAAACACGTGTTCTTGCTTTTGTTCAAAGTACCCTGAGCTTGATCCACGTTTGGGACACTTTGAAGGGGGTCTTATATAAGCATGAAAAATCTCAGCATAATACAAGGAGCAGAGGCTCAGGCGGTCAAGCACGCTAACAACAAAGACAAAAGTCACAAACAGATGAAAATCTCAGAAGTCCTTTTTTTTATTAATCATAGCTACAAGAGTCTGCTACAGACTCGTCACAATTACATAAAGGACTGCATAAAGACATAATTACAAGGATCTGTTACAAAAGACTTTGTGATTACATGTGCCAAATTGAAAACTCCTACGGATCTACATCGGGGTTACTCTTCACAGTATGATCGTCATGGAGAGAGGCATTAAGGATAGAAGATGTGAATATAGTCTCCACCACAGCTTTTCCCTCCAGATGCACAGTACTTCCGGAAGTAGCTATTGACTCGTCGAAAGCTCAGGCCACAGTGCAGCAGAAAGGCCATTTTTCAGAAGGACATCAGCTTCTAGGGCTCTTCTAGCCTAACAAAAGCACGTCGCCGCCAATAAGCAGGGCAGAGCACAACCTGTGGCTCTCCGGATTGGCCATCCACCCACAAGCTAGGTCGTCAGGTCCTACAAGACCTCCAAGGCATCGCCCAGGTTCGAACTCCTTATGAGCAGCATTCCAACACGTTTCGAGGCTCATCAACAGTTCTTCTACGAAGGCATAGCCCCTTTGAACGAAGGAATCCTCCACCAAAATCCGACTTAGGCAAGGCCAACCACCGCTCGAAGCTAAGTTTGGATCCAACATGGTGTTGAAGGACAAGAAGAAGACGAAGACGTGACTCTTCAAAAGAAACTCCCCCTTTATATAGGGTGGGAGTGGTCCAAAACGTAGGCTACATGGCCGACTATCAAAGTTTTCACATTAACGGGATGAACCTAGGACTCAGCACGATGAACCTTATTAAATAAAGTTCATTTGACTAAGTTCTAGACTATCCTAGGACCCCTTGAAATTTCCCTAGTAATGGTGGCAATTAAGAGGGAGTCGTTCATTAATGAGAGGTCATTCAGTGCTCTTTAAAAGAAGGCTTCAAAGCCAATGCCTTCAATCTAGAGGCGCAGCTACATTCCCGCGCCAACCTCAGGCACAAACTAGTGATTTTTTCACACCACCTCAACTCCAACGGCGCAGCACTCTGCTCCCACTAGAAACTCAACTACCTTTCATCAAAGACTTGGGAGATACCATTGCATCCAACACAAGTTCGCCTGCCGCTCCAAAAGCACAATAACCTCGTCAACCTGAAGCACAAGCCTACTCGGCGCCCTAAAGTACAGTGACTTTGTCGCTCGAAACATAGCCTTCTCGTCGCTCATACGCACAGAGGCTCCGTCGTCTTTGAAGCGTAGTCCACTCGTCGCCTAAAAGCACAGAGGCACCATTGTCTCCAGAAGAATGGTCTACTCGTTGCACCAGAAGCACAGCAGTACTCAGACCTCACCAGAGGCATAGGAAGCATGGTTCCACCCAGTCGGTTTGCTTAAGCCAACTCGCTCAAAGATAGGATTGGGGTTAATCGTGATTGATATCTTATCAAATTGATTTAAATATTAGACAAGGATCAATCAGAATCTAAATATTCGATAAAATCCCAAGATTTACTCGGTTGCATCCGAACAAGCAAATCGGCACACGCCACGTGTCTCCTCCTTCGGTTATTTTGATAACCACTAGAGATCTTGATTGAGGAAAATCTCAATGTCTGCCACGTGTCAGTGCTGCAGAAGCCCGTACCGTACAATGACGGCAGATTCCGTCATATCTCAAAACCCAAATGCACATCGCATATGTGCTCTCTTTCCCTATAAATAGAAGGAGTTTTCCTTCAATAAAAAGAGGAGAGACCACCGAACATCAAATCTCTAGCTCCATGCATCCTCTTGATCGACAATCCTAGAGTTCCATTAAAGGCATCAGAAAGTCAGAGCAAGTTCAACCCGTCGTCAGTTCGTTAACGAAGTAAAGGAGCCGTTGCAGTGCTCTATCTCCACCGTCACACTTTTCCAAAAACTATTTCCCTTGTACTTGGAATATCCTGTTTAGGACTTACTTATTTGTACACAGTCAACCTTTTGTGATGTCGAACAATACAGTTGAAGCAGAAAAACATGACAGTACATCAATACACTGCAGAATTGAACAAGCTGGCCCAATTTGCTGGGGTCTATCTGCCAATGACGGAGAGTCAAGCAATAAGATTGAAATTGGCCTAAGGCCTTCTGTTTTTGCTTATATGACTATTCCAGAATACCAAACAATAGGCGAATCGCTCAATCATGTCATCCGCCTCGATCCTCAATACCCACCAGTCGCTACCGGAGTCGTGTATACTTACAATCATAAGCGCCACGGCAACGCAGGAGGTAACAATATGCACAAGCATCCGAACCACGGCAATAGAGACGGCAACCAGAAAAGGGACCGAGTAGTCTGCGATCATTGCCATAAGGAGGGACACGTGGCAAACGAATGTTGAATGACAAGTAGAGCATGCTTCGTATGCAGTCGAGTAGGGCACGGTGCACACAGCTGTCTGAAAAGTGGGCCGAACCAACACCCTCCGCGACCGCAGTACCCAAAAAACCGAGGCCAAGCACCACGGGCTCCTCAAGACGTGAAACCTAATGGCCAAGCCCGCCGTCCTAATGCCCAGGGACGAGTCTATGCCAAAACAAGATTTGAAGCGTTCACATCTGACACAGTCATGACAGGTATACTTTTTTTCAATAACAAACATGTTCGTGCACTATTTGATTCAGGTGCTACGCATAGTTTCATATCGACGGACTTCACCGCCAAAGGCGTCAATCGTCGTATAAATGTACCATCGGACACGTCACTACTTGCACACTTAGGTTATAGAGACGACATCATCTGTATCGAAGGTACACATGTGTATCTTGATACGATAGTTCTTGACATTAAGGACTATGACATCATACTGGGAATGGATTGGCTTGGTGCTTGCAATGCCACCATCGACTGTGCAGGAAAGGAAGTCACCTTCCGTATACTTGGGATGGCCAAATTCTGTTATTCGTGTGCTGAAGCGTCATCGACTTGCATGGTGATCTCGATAATATCTGCTTTAAGGATGCTGCTTTCCAGATGTGAAGGCTATTTGGCGTCTATTTGAGACATACGACAAGATAGTGCAAATGCGGGTCAAACTAACGTTGTGGCAGAATTCCCAGACGTATTTTCAGACGAGCAGCCCGGCATGCCACCTGATCGAGAGATCGATTTCATCATAAGACCCCCAACAAAAAAGATGTGTTTTCCATTTTCTAAAGACGAAATTTTAAATAAGGCATGTTAGCCTCTCTTTTTTGTCCCTCCCGGTTCGACAGCAGAAGCATTCTCAGCTCCCGAAGAAGATAAAGCTACCAGAATTAGGAGCTGCTATGGACGTCTATGATCCCGACAAGCTTGGATAGGACTCTAGCTCTGTCTTTTGTTTGTTTTTTCGAATTTCTTTAGTGCCAAAGACCGATGACTAGTTAACCGGCTCCTGGTCGACATGAGGAAGACAACTATTCTTCTGGTAAAGTGGTGACACATTCCTCAACACCCGACTAATTTCCAAAGATTCGTATAAAATGGCCCCTGCAGAGCTTAAAGAACTCAAAGTATAATTGCATGAGTTGCTTGACAAGGGATTCATACGGCCTAACATCTCGCCATAGGGAGCGCCCGTGTTACTTGTCAAAAAGAAGGATGGCTTAATGCATCTTTGTATCGACTACCGAGAGCTGAATAAGGCCATCATCCAGAACAAATATCCATTGCCCGACATAGACGACTGTTCGATCAGTTACAGGAAACCTTGGTATTTTCTAAATTAGTCTTCAATCAGGTTACCATCAACTCAAGATCAAGCCAGACGATGTGTCAAAGTCAGCCTTCTGTACTCGATACGGCCATTACCAGTTCCTGGTAATGTCGTTCGGCCTAACGAACGCTCCCGTTGCCTTTATGGATCTAATAAATTAGGTGTTTCGACCCTTCCTTGACAAGTTTATAGTAGTCTTCATCGAAGACATACTCGTCTACTCGAATGATAAGCAGCAACATGCTGAGCACCTATGGACCGTGCTTCAGACCCTTCGTGAAAATTAGTTGTATGCAAAACGGAGCAAGTATAAATTCTGACTGAGCAGCATGTCGTTTCTTGGGTACATCATTTCCGCTGAAGGCATTTTCGTCAATCCAAAAAAAGTTGAAGCCGTTGTTGATTGGAAACGGCCTTCGTCAGTCGGCAAGATTTGAAGCTTCCTTAGCTTGGCAAGATACTACAGACACTTTGTGAAGGACTTCGTGAAGATCACATCGCCTCTGACTCGTATCACTCAGAAAGGAGTCGCGTTTGAATTATCACATGACTGTGAAGCTTCCTTCCAGGAGTTAAAACAACGGCTCATCTCGGCCCTGATACTCGCACTTCCAGAAGGGACTGAAGGATTCTAAATTTTTAGTGATGCTTCCGGTCAGGGTTTTGGATATGTGCTAATATAAAGGAACAAGGTGATATATTTTGCTTTCCGACAGCTAAAGTCGTACGAGAAGAACTATCTCACTCATGATCTGGAGTTAGCAGCAATTGTGTTTGCGTTAAAACTATGGCGACTACTTTATGGTGTGGCATACAGGATTTATACGGATCACAAGAGTCTCATGTATCTATTCACTTAGAAGGATCTGAACTTGCGGCCAAGACGTTGGCTTGAACTAATTAAAGATTACGACTTGACTATTGACTATATGTCGGGCGAAGGAAATGTTGTGGCAGACGCTCTAAGTCAAAAATACATTTCTCATTATCCGTCTCCAGCAGATTGCTACGGAACCTAGAAGAGATAGGCATCAACCTTCGGGTTCGATTCAGGGGTGTGCAGCTGGCGCAGTAGCAGCTAGAGCTGAGCTTACAAAAAAACTCAGAAGGACGATCCATACCCAAAAAAGATACAGGAGCTAATCTCGACGGATAGGACGATCGACTTTGCGGAAGATCAAACAGACGTGCTTCGATTGAAGGATAGGCTATACGTTCCAGATGATTCAGAACTTAGAAAAGAAATATTGACAGAAGTGCACTATGTGAAGTACTCCTTGCATCCAAGTAGCACCAAGATGTACAATAACCTCCGTACGACCTTCAAGTGGCAAAAATAAAGAGAGATATGGCACTCTTCGTGTCGTAATGCATAGCATGTCAGTGGATGAAAGCTGAGCATCAGAGGCCGGGCGAGAAGATGCAGAACTTGGCGATTCCAGAATGGAAACGGGAGCACGTGTGTATAAATTTTATTGTTGGTCTGCCAAAAATGCCACGAAGAAATGATGCCATTTGGGTCATCGTCGATCGACTAACCAAGTCAACGCATTTCATTACCATCAAAGTTACTTGGAGCGTCGACCACCTGGATCAGATTTATCTTGACGAGATAGTACGGCTGTACGGCGTTCCAGTATCCATCGTCTCTGATTGGTATGCACGATTTCTATCGCACTTTTAGAGTAGCCTTCAGTCGACTTTAGGTACCAAGTTGAAATTTAGCTCGGTTTAGCATCCCTAGACCGACGGTCAAACAGAACACGTGAATCAAATTCTCGAAGACATGCTACAGCTCTGCGCAATTGACTTCAAGTCGAGTTGGAATGTCCATCTACCTCTGGCCGAATTTGTGTAGAATAACAGTTATCAATCCAATATTTAGATGACACCGTATGAAGCCTTGTATTGACGGAAGTACAGATTACCCATTTGCTGGAATAAAGTCGGGGAGTGGCAGATTCTCGTCCCGGAGCTGGTGTAACAAATCGTACAAAAAGTTTGGCTCATTCGGGAAAGACTGAAGACTGCACAGAGTTGACAAAAAAGCTATGTTGACCTTCATCATTGACCCCTCTAGTTTCTAGAAGGCGATCACGTATTTTTTAAAGGGATGCCCTTGCGAGGAGTTACCCGATTTGGTGCAAAGAAAAAACTGAGTCCGAGATTTGTTGGGCCTTTGGAAATACTCAAGCAAGTCGCCCGGTGGCCTACTAAATTGTCCTGCCACCAGCGCTAGGGGTGTGCACGATGTCTTCCACGTCTCTCAGTTACGAAAGTATGTGCATGATCCAAGCCACGTGGTAGATTTTGGTCAGCTGGAGATGAAGGCCGACTTATCGTATGTTGAAGTATCTTATAGCGCAAGGATAAACTACTTCGAAATCAAGCGATCCCTCTCGTTGCATACTCTGGAGAAATCACTCGCTCAAGGAATTAACGTAGGAACTTGAATCAAAAATGAAGGAGAAATTTCCTTCATTGTTTTCTTAGAGGTAGGTTATATTATTAAGTTTTAAGGATGAAACTTTTTCTTAGTTGGTTATAGTGTAGTGTTCCGTCCCTTCATCGTGCCCCATTTTCGTCCACGGAGAGCCTACCGATTCAGTCAGAACCGATAGATCAGAAACAATTGAATCGTCAAACGGAAATGATTGAATTAAGATCTTTTTCTCATTATGGAAAGGCTTCTTCGGAATCAAGTCCCATATTCGTCGGGTTGCGCCTCGAGGATAGACTCTGCGGCTAAGTCAGGAGAGACCTCCCGTTGCTCTGCTTTTCATGCCATACTTCCTCTTTGGCTTTGGTTTTCGTGAATATTTTTGATGGTTTTTACGGCTTACATTTTCGATGGTTTGTGACCCTCTGGTTTCAAATCAAATATGAAACACGAAATGGATGCTTGTATCCATAGTATAGAATCAATAAATCGTGGCATAATTCTTCACAAAACACTTGTTATAGAACTGCTATACATGAAACTGATGAATGCTCCCTTATGCCATGCATATTCACTTAGTCTTATACAAATGAAGGATTAAATCGATTAACGAGTATCACAACGATAAGGTTAAGTGCATAGAATGGGCCAAGTTTCAAAGAAGAATAGTACAGTCATTGGATAACTTGTGCACAATGTGTAGTTTCCTCCAATGGTTGCCCAGGCCAAGGAACCGATTCGGCCCGGAAGGAACGAGTATAGCAAGTTCCAACAGGACTGCCGCAGGTGATTTGGGAACTTTTGAGTAGGGCTCGCTACCTGACACGAAATGATCGCCGTCTAACCCAGCTATAGTCCATAATGGCTTGACATTGCCAATAACCTTCACACCCTATCACTGCGTGAACTTATACTCGTGACACGGGATGAATAGGGACATCTACTCAATGTATGAAATCTTCATATGCTTATCTCTCAACATGTTAACATACAAATTGATCAGGATGGTTAAAAGATCACCAAGTAGAAAATATGTTTTATAAAACTATTTGAACAAATGAGAGCTTGGATTTTAAATTATCCACTCACCAGTACATGTGATCGTACTGACCCTCGCTCTCTACATGTGCTACGAATAAGGAGGAACGCGCCAACTAGACAAGATGACATTCGCATTTTGAAGCTTCGACCGCGTGTCGAAGCCTCTCGCTGAACAACTTTTGAAGACTCTCTGCGACATTTCAAGAATATGTCTCGGCTTCCCTCTATTCTAAGTGGCTGGAATACTTTTGTTTTAAATTAAAGGATGTATGTATGAAACGACTATCTCATTGGCGCTCCTTTTGTAATCGAGTCATGTTGTAAGCCCGTGCGGCACAATTGTAATAGAGTCTTGTAAATGATGTCTATTATCAGTAAAATGCAAAATTTATGTCTCAATATGTTGTTCGATTTCTCTGCGTACTCTCTTAGATGTTATGCTTCGGATAATCTTATGACTATGCCTTGTGCTATCGCAACCTAGGTTCGTACGGTATTACGCCCGGGGGACAACTATCGATTCTTCAGAATAGGGACGTGACAACGGCTAAGAATCTTATCATTTTCGGAGGACCTTCCAGCCAGTCTATCTGAAACACATTCCTCAATCACAATCGAAGATTTAGTAATACCATTTATAACATAATCCCATAGATCGAAATCTAAGGATTTTAAGTAGATACTTATCTTAATTTTCTAATAATTGTAATTAGTTCCATCAAATAGAGGAGCTCTATTTGTAGAGTGTCCATTATTGTAATATGATTTAAGACTAGGGTTGGTGGCCATTGATCACTCTAAGAAAGTAAATCCAAATCAAGAGATCGAGCTTTGATACCAAAGGTAGAACCCAATTATAGAACCTTAGAGGGGGTGAATAGGGTAATAAAAATTAATGACGCAAATATTCAAAGTAAATAGCAATTTAAAAGAGAGAGATAAGAAATCGTACACTCGATGTATCCTGGTATCCTCCCTTGGGGCACTCATGTCCTGAAACTCTCTCTGACTTTAATCCACTATTGAATGGATAGTACAACATGGGCTTTTGATCCAAAGGCTCATCTACACTTACACACGAGTTTTTATCTGAAGGCTCGTCAACTTCTTAAAAGAGAAAAGGTTTTGATCTTTGTAAAAACTTAGAAGATCTAAGTTACAACTCCTTGAATGCTCTAACACTTTGGTAGATGACAAATAAAAGCTTTGTAGAGTAAAGTATAAGCTCTTTAGTAGATGAGAAAATTTAAGGCTCAAATGGATGCTCATTTATGAAGAAGGAGGGAGACTATTTATACAAATCCAAAGACATAAAGCAGTTTCAACAGACAATCGAAAGATCCGTCGGATTTCAAAAAAAATCATGTAACTGCCTAGATTTCGAATTTCTACTTTTGGGAATTTTGTACTAATTCTTTTTGAAATTTGTAAATTCTTTCTCTAAATTTGAAATTTATTTTTAAACAATACTACAATTTTCAAGGATTTATTAAATTATTTTTGGATTATTGTAAATTTATTTATAATTTTGACTATTATTATTTAATTAATTAATTTTATTTCAAAATTATTTAATATTCAATTATGGTGAGCCTAATATCTTTGGGCTCTTATATTGGTGAAGGTTGTTGAGTGTTTGAGTTTAGGCTAATAGGTTTAAGTTTTGATTAGAACCCTATTGTATTAATTATTAATAATTGTTTGTAGTTAGTTATTAATTTTTGGATTAGTTAGCAACTAATTGTAAATTGGTTAGTTAGTTTAACATAATTATTTATTGATTTAATCTAATGTCCTTAGACCTGGTATTAATTACAGGAAGTGCCACTAAGGCTGACTTATAGAGAAAACTACTATTTATTTTAAATATTGGGTGTGTTCCCATATTATATTATTACAAATATTTCTAACACACATCAGTATACACTCACTCCTCTGCTGTTGATCGTCGCCTGTCATGACCCGCACTCGCTTTTTGGGATGCGAGTGCGTGCATAAGCCAGCTACGTATCAAGCAAACTCCAGTCGAACTCGAATACGTATACGATGTCCTGAATAGGGTATCAAGTCTAATATGGTAAGTCAAACTATATCTCAATCTACAAGGAGAATATAAAAAAGAATGAACATTATGGTTCATGGTCTGTAGCCCACTAGTATATATGTCCGATTAGACTTCAGAGAAATAACATGAGTCTATAAACTAGGCTAACAAGCAAAATATATCATGATAAGAAATATAAAGCACGAGAGAATAACAAAGTAATATCACTAATAAATACCTGGATCCTGCAGATGTAAACAACTAATGATCAGCTAACTAACTCCGTACAATCAACTACCTGAAGAGATCATCAGGTCTGCAGAGGACTAGCAAGATACATAAAATATGTCTATCTGACAGTTTATCATGCATAAAAAAATAAATAGGAAAGAGACAGAAACTAACAAGTGACTATGAAACGTGGATACGAGAACAACTACGTGTAAATGAACTGCCGGAAGAAAATAGGCAAACAAGAGATCAACGGATACTAAACCCTAGCCCCGAGTGTGGACTCGCAAGTTTGAACAAATCACTAACCCTCGTCCCGAGTGTGGACTCGCAGGTTAGTTCAAGACAAACACCCTCACCTCGAGTGTGGACTCGCAGGTGCAAACAGTCAACCCTTGTCTCGTGTGTGGACTCACAGGTTGAGAAAATTAACACAAGGAAATAGCAGTTCAGTTACAATGCACTCGTTCTATGATACGACTCAATCAAGTACATGTGAGAACAGGTCCAATATCGACTATGATACCAACCATGAACAGAGACAGTATATGAACGAGACTCACAACTAATACGCATAATGTGAAAGGGATCCAATATCAACCATCAACCAATGAAAATAAATAATGACATGGAACAAAGGAAAGAGCGTAACATGTGAATAAAACTGTAAAGAATGGCAATATATACTTTCCTGGTGGTAGCACGTAGAACCAACACTATCCTGTCAATCGACAAGCCATAAAAGTCAAACTCTCACAACAGTCTTCAGAGCTGAAACAGATATTACCAACATGTTCAGAATAGTCAAATTAGCTAGAATAGCCTACCTATAAGTCCAATTCTGGACACAGGGATAAAATAAAAATTTTGGGTCAAAACGATATCTGTTGTTGGATCCGCTTTGCACCAAAAAGTATGCCAGTATTTACAGTCTCTAAAGTCATCAAACTATTTGTCTACGGATCTGGTTTGACGATACGAACCCAACCGTATGTCCAAAGTTAGATTCTGGCAGGCCATGCACAAATTTGTTCGTTGGATCGGGTCACGGGCCCGCCAAAATAGCGTTTCGGTCGACCTTCTCAGAATCGGACCAAACTTGCAGGATCAGAAAAATAACATGGTCCTATTGGCACAACTTTCATCTCGAGATAACGAATGTGCACGAAGTAATTGACTAATTTATAAAGGGGCCGATACAGCGTTCTTCGACCGATACGCCTCAAATTCGTCGCGCACACGCAACCAATTCGAGTTCCGCCGAAGCTTACACGTCCGCAACATCCGTACGCGTTTTTCGATGCTCACGGGTTGCAACCAAGTCGCCCAATTTGACGGGACGGACCCCGTGTCGGAAGGATTTTTAATTTTTTGAAAACAGATTTATATGGTTTTTCTTAATGTTTGAAAATAAATAACTTTGCGGCTATTTAACAAAAATAGAAACCGTAAAATAGGTTTCAAGGTCCTATAGGTCGTCTACAAGGCTGTTCAGGGGGTTTGTCTTAACCGACAATGGATCGACTAGAATCAGTCTTCCAAAATGAGTGTTTGAACCATAATATCCCATGTTTACAAAACAGTTTTCATCGATGTGTGAGTCGACTTTCCAGACAATCTAGGGAAGTATATTTAATTCTATTTGAAAGGAAAGGTAGCTGTAGAGGTTGTGCACTAACCTGAGAAGACGGCTCAAAAATGGCCGAGCAAGGTCGCATAAATCGCGACGTGAAACAGGCCTCGCAGCCCGTTGCTACTGCTGTTGATCGCTGCTCAGCTTGGAGCAGCTAAAACCGTCCTCCGGCAGCCACCGTGGCAGCTTGTGTGCAGGGGAGGGTCGCCGATGTCTAGGGAATGCTTCAGGGTCGATAACGAACTCAAGGGAATAACATTTTTGGAGAAAAAGTGATCGGTTTGAGTTTCTGTCAGTTATATGTGTATATATCTCGACTTTAAAACTTAAAGTCTTTATAGTCAATTAAGATAGGCTTGGATTTGGATTTAACCTAATTTATAGGAGATTTAGATAGGGTTGAATACGAATTTGATTTGATCAAAATTGGTGTTGGTTTGAATCCCTTTTGAAACCTAGAACTTGGGTTTTCCTATACTGCTAGGGGGGTGTTGGGGAAAATGGAGAGTGAACAGTGCATTCCAATTCTTTTTTTTCCCTTCCTATTTCTATTTTATACTATGTGAATATATTCATACATAGATATCTGTATACTTATATGTACATATCCATATATGGATGCAACCACCAAATCAAAATATATTTTTAACAGTTATTATATCATATAATATATTTGTTTTAATAGCCATATCATTTATGTGCCATATATATATTTATCATCCTTCAAAATTAATAATAAAATCATATATGGAATTATTAATTAGGCACACCTACAAATATATATATATATATATATATATATATATATATATATATATATATATATATATATATATATATATAGTAGGCAATCCTAAAGATGCACAAGGATATCTAAGAATATCATTTTTATCATATTTCCATGGTAAATATAAATTTAAATAGAAAATCATATATATATATATATATATATATATATATATATATATAATATTCTTAGATATCCTTGTGCATCTTTAGGATTGCCTACTATATATATATATATATATATATATATATATATATATATATATATATATATATATAGTAGTTACTTACCAGACTATAAAAATGAACCAATATACATATATACATCTACATATCTATATGGACGTCGTTGATCGCACTACATGACTACCTGGGCTTGGCTTGGTTTGGGTCCAGCCCTGACTAGTTTGGTACAACCAGATTTTCTAAAAGTTATAATATTAATAAATAACTAATTAAATTGTTTGTGGAGGTCATGTCACAACTTGGTCTGGTTTTTCTAGTTAGAACACACCCATGGATCGACGTTCCCTACCATGACTAAAATACTAGTCAAGGCACGCCACTGTACTATTCGTGCCCTGATTACTAGTCATTTTGTAATCCAAATCTTAACCAGGACTAAAGCATTCTATCGTAATATCTATTTCATTAAAAGTTTATAAAATTCCAAAAATTCACCTTGTAATTCAAATAAATAAAATTAATATTTTTTTTTTTCAAGATTTTGGGAAGAGGGGCTACACCGCCCGTCGCCGCGCTCCATCGTCGGAACGCTGCGCTTTGGCCAACTCCGGCCACTATCTCTCCAGCACCGTTCTCTTTCCATGCCATCATTCCTTTTCCACCACCATGGCCCGCCCAGCCACCGCCTCCCTGCACCGCCCTATTCACCCATCCCTACAGCCTCCTTTGTAACCACTACGAACATCACCACCACCATCACTCCGGCGATCTCCTCCACAGAGCCGACCATCATCACCACCACCATTCAAGACCATTTCACCACAACCACAAAAATAACAACCACCACAAAATAACAACCACAACAACCACCTATAGAACCCCACCACCGGCGAATCACCGTCGGCTTCCGCCATAACCGCACCCATATCATCTCAGCCACCACCAAAAGAATCAAGTCTGAAATCCTACTCACCTCACTCCGGCAGCCGCCCAAACTCTGAGCATATCGACCGCATCGTCGGAATTGTGCATCTGTCCAGCATCATTTTTCCTTGCCGGCGAGGCCATGACCGTGTCTCCAGATCAGCCGTGCCCGACTGATCCCGGCCGTCCTCATCCGCCGCCAAGCTCGTCCAGAATTGCGTGTGCCTGCCGCACCACCTGCGCCAGCCCGGAGTGAACGATCCGCCGCCGCTAGCCACGGGTTCTGGTAGGTGGGGCCAGATCCCGTTGAGATCCAGATTTGGATCTCACGAAGCCAACTGCACGTTCTTCGGCCAGGTGGAGTGGTCGTCCACCTCCAATCAGCCGCGGTGTCTCGTCGAGCTTAGGTGAGAACTCCACTCTCTCGATCTCTCTCTAGCTAACTCTTTTTTTTCTTAACACCTCGTCTCCCTTTCGTTTCTTTTGAAATTGAGAAGCTGCTACTTTGTCTCTCTTCTGTGGTTGGTTATTTACTTGGTTGTGGGCCGTGGGATTCAAGCACAGTGTTAATTAATTATTTTATTCAGGCTGGGCTTAGAGCCCAGTGGCCCTAAATTCTAGTATATATATGTATGTTATATAACTTATGAGCCAGGCCACATATTTATGTTATATATAATCTATATGAATATCTTATACTGCTCTCATATTGTATATATTACATTTTTCATAGAAAAATTATAGTATTAGATTTCAACTTATTAGAAAATCTAAGGTATTTTATCTAATATAAACGTGTCCATAAAATCATATGTACTAAATTTTCATTTTAGCTTAATCACTATTCTCAAATACTATTTTCAGTATGTTCCAAATAATATGATTAGGTACTATGTCATTTTGATAATATCAAATAACTTAGTGCAATTTTGCCAAAATATATATTTTGTTGGCTAGATTTTGTAAATATACCTTAGCAAGTGCTTTCTAATATTTATTAATAATTAATATTTTGTCAATCTATGTGTTAAATTATTTGTTTTATAAATAATTTCTAAGATTGTATTTTGCTATTATTCTAATTACAGTTATTCTACTTGAATTATTCTTCAAGTTATTATTTAAAATTATTTTCTTGTTAGAATTATCCGTATATTGATTAGTAATATTGATAGTCTTATAGGTAATTAGCGATATTATAAATAGCTAGTGATGGGTAGTTAGCTAGATAATGTCATTGCTAGAATCTAACTTATTATTGCCTAACTCTAGGTGGAGATTTTGAGACACATTGATTTGCGAGGACAAGGCAAGTACTTCTATAATTTTGACTCATTTACTTCATGTCATGTTCTCTTTTCATATTAGACACATTGTTATACGACATGGTATTGTACTCTGGTTCATGTTCTTTACTAGTACTTGCAGAGGAAAAATACTATAGATATGTGACTAAAGCCCAACCTAGGATTCATATGAATATCTTAGGTCTCACATCGTACACGTAGGATTCTAAGCCGTATCTTTACTTGTGCTTCATGTGCTTACCCCAGCCGGTCACATATTCTAATAGTTATTTCAAATCAAATCACATGTCAGATTCTTTTGATTTCATGTTTCAGTCTGATAGATTATGCATTTACAGTTCATATTCATCATGTCTCATTGTTCCTTTTTATTGTTCACATGTCGTACTTGTTTCATTATTATAAAATGTACTTTGCTCTGCTCCTGACTAGATATGTTACAAGTGAACTTGAGACTATGGGTAGGAGCCTCAGACCTTAGCTGAGTGGGACGACATTATGACTCAGGACCTAGAAGTTGCTTTTGACATTAGATCTAGTTTTATTTTGTATATTAGACTGTACTTTCTAGACTTGTATTTCTGGAACGTAATAGATGCTGTGATTTATATTTTGTCTTATCTGGTGGAGTTCTTTAGATACTTAGTACAGCTTACTACGTTGTGTCCACAACATTGACTGGACGAGTCCAACTCGTATCCGATTATTAGGGAGCGGGTTGTGACAAATTCATCGGATCTTCCGAAGCTGATAGTAACGAATATAAATGTATCTGTTGGATGCATTTAATGCACTTGTCAGGAGCCATTGGATTTAAAATTCGAATTGGCCAATTGTTCCATTCAGATAATCCATCGATTTTCTACAAAATTCGACGGATTATCCAAATAGACGACAAAATACTTGTTGTCTCAACTCAGACCTTCTTGTAGAATTCTGCAAAAATTTGGGGGCCATGATCCGAATGGACCACAAAAAAATTTCTATTTCCAATCGGATCTTCCGGAGTGTTTTGCGAAAGTCCGCGAGATTATTCGAATGGAACACAGAAACTTGTTATTTACATTTGGATCTTCTGTCGATTTTTCGCAGAAGTCCAACGGATCTTTTGCTTCTTCAGAAATAATATCTCTAAACTTTTGGAGGTTTAGCCTTTTGTTTTGCCATCCACTAAAGTGTTTACAAGATTTCCTATACACTTACAAATTTAAGAACTTGTAATAAGCATGCTTTTGATCCTGAATCTTGAGTATTTCTTTTGAGATAAAACAATACGCATTCTTTTGATCTTTAGCGACGTCTGAAGCTTTTTGTGACTTGTTTCTTTGGAGTTCATGCATCTGTGGAGCAATATTACTAAAATAGTACGAAAATTAATTATGGTCAACATATCAAAATCATCGATGTGCCAACAACTACAATACCCCCTCTCTCCCTCAATATATATATTTATATTATAACATAACATAAAATCCTAGTTGCCTCCATATACCTTTCCCAAACCCTAATCATCTTCTTCATGTTCTCTTCCTTTCCAAATCAAATTATAAAATTTGGTGAAGTGCTACAGGAGGAGAGCTAGTGGGTGGAGAAGTTTTGATCCTTTTATGTTGGATCTTCATTGAGTTCATGATCTCCAAAAGGTAACTTTTAACCCATCTTCTTCTTCTTGATCTTTAAATAGTTTTAAGAACATCTAGGTCCAACAAATATGAATTCTACCCTTAGAGACATAAAAATCGATTAGAGAAGATCATAAGATGGTTAACAATTAGGTTTATGTAAACTAGAAGCATACGTATGTTGTTTTTATCCAAAATAATTCAAATTCGTCATAGTATTCAGTCTCGGTTTTAGTAGCTATAGCAACTTAGGAGGGTCATAACATCTAACTCAAGATTCTGATTAATTCTCTATTTTTAATAAAAACTATCTGAAAGTTAGCTTCTAATTATATAAATTACTAAGCCAAATTCGATTTGAAACTTTTTGTAAAATTATTTGAGCATCAGGTGTCCGAAAACGAATGTGTTTTTTGTATTTTTATGATTTTGGGAGCTTCCGGACACGAAAATACGATCCGTTTAAAGTTTTGGAAAGTAGACGCGAAGTCCTACGACATAATTTAGCCCTAGAAGTTATTAAATAAGTCTAATATATGCAGTATTGGTTACAAGTTGAGGACCAACTATGTACAACATAGATTTTTATGAGTATTCATAAAACCATGGATATGGCTATAGTTATATCACCAATAGACCAAGGATATAACATAGATATAGATTAATATGAAAACCCGAGTGATACAATATTCATTGGTTCATTCACATATTGACATTGCTAATTCATAAATAGGTTGTCGGAACTTGGCCGTGAGACCATCTCTAAATTTATAGCTTACAGAGCCAGACAAGTATATAACCTGCCAAAGTTTCAATTCACATAACCTATTTAAATTGTTTGATTATTTTATAATTATTTTCATTTTCATATATTCACATTATTTTAGTCTTATCAGTTATTTCAGTTATTTCTTGATTAGAGACACTTCTCATAGACCATGTATTTGATTTGGACAACGATGGATTATTGAACTCATGTGAGTGTTAAAGCGCGACAACAATTATAAACACATGGATTGTTTTTTTCCTTCTGTTTTTGTAAGCAATCTAATTTTTGAAAATTATCTATTTATTTATTTTATACGGTTTCTATTTATTAGATTAGATTTTACTCTAAATAATGAATATAGACGTATTTTTCGTAGCTTTGATTTTTGGAGCACAAGAAATATCGATATTTCGAAACGTCCTTTATGAGTTTTGAAATAGATAAGTCCTTCTTCAATTTGATATATCATGTCCCATCCAAACTTGTCCCTTAATATTCTTTTGACTTTGTACAACTTTGGATCAATATGGGCCATTTGACCTTTTACCGTAATTCTAGACCTAACTTCCAATGTATGTTTGGAACTCGACATCGATCAAAACCAGTTGACCCAGTATATAGTTTTGACTATTTTGAGCCAGCGACACACATGCCAAGGGTGTGCCACTCAATCTAGTTCTCATGTGCTATTTATTTGCGAATGGTACACGAGACTCATTGGTTGATTTTCGAGTTCGTTTGACTAGAAAATATATTTGGACCGTAACCTGGCCAATCCCACTTGGTATAGCCAGGTTAGGTTGCCATGACTTAGTAGAGTTATTTTGAATTGTTTTAGGCAAAATAGATTTAGATACAATTTTGTATATATATATGATTATATTTATAATATCCTAATTACTATATATATATATATATATATATATATATATATATATATATATAAAATATATATATATATATATATATATATATATATATATATATATATATATTTGGAACCAGGTAAATTGTTTCTGGAATCGCTCCCACCGGGATTCGAACTCCTGACCACTTGGGCTGCATGTATCTCTCTTAACCACTAGGCTAGAGGTCATATATATATATATATATATATATATATATATATATATATATATATATATATATAAGTTAAAAAAAATATATATATATATATATATAAAGTTAGAAATTCATATCGACTAGGAATTCTGGCACGATTAGTGTAGTTGTGTGCTTTGACTAGTGTATTAGCGATGGTAGGGAAGACCGAGCCAACGTGTGTTCTAATAGGAATCAGTCAAAGTTACGACTTAACCCTATAAATGATTTAATTATTTATTAATTAGATTATTAACTTTTTAGGAGACCCGGCTGTGTTAAACTAGTCAAACGGGATCGGAACCAAACCCAAGCTCATATAGTCGGGGTAGTACGTCTAAGGATGTCCATGTAGATGTATGATTGTTATTTTAATTTATTTTAGTCATTTAGTGGGCAATTTTAGAAATGGTTGACATATATATATATATATATATATATATATATATATATATATATATATATATATATATATATATATATATATATATATATATATATATATATATATATGTCCTTATTATTAAGTTAATATTTTATTTTGAAATATGTTAAATACTTTTCTGGTTATCCTTATGCATGCTGGAATTTTTACACTATTCATATTGTTGTATGTACACTTATTATTGATTTTCCTTATTTGTTATCATTATTATTGTTATTATTATTGTTATTATAATTACAAAATTATCATTGGGTATTTTGGATTATTTATGAAATAAATACTATTTTTATGTACATAATTTTATGTATAAGCCCTATATGAGAATTTTTTAGATATTATTGGATATATATATATTTATTTTTTGGAAAAACACCCCATTTATTAAAGATGGCTCAAAGACCACAGAAAACTATATACAAGGCGCAAAATTTCGAAGCCTATACAGGTAAACCACAAAAGGAGGAAGAGAGGAAAGCAAAACAGGCAAAACAGTCTCCTGGGGCTACGGAGGAAGCGCTGACCGGAAGTCTCTCGAACTGTGGGAACACAGGGAGCTTCGCTTGCGGCATTGTTGGGCTATTTCCCGAAAGAGCTTGTCTGCCGAGTATGAGTGACCTTCATATCTCGCTTTGTTGTGATTCTTCCACATGACCCATATAGCGGCCGCTGCGACGATCTGGTGGCCATGGGAGGCGGAACCCCATGAGGCCAGTAGATCGTGGAAGCGTCCGCTTCCCTGCTCAATGTTGAATATTTGGTTAAGGGTGGTCTATGTCCTATCAGGCAGCGACCCTTGATGGAAGATGTGATCAATAGTCTCCGTCTCCCTCTCTGAGCAGCAGGAGCAAGCTGATGCTAAACTAATCCCAATGGTGTTAAGGATGTCGTCAGTCGGTAGTTTTTTTCTGAAGACACTCCACATGAGGAAAGACCACTTCTTAGGGATGCAAGAATGCCAATAGTGAGCTATGGGGAGATACGGTCGGCCGGTGCCGTGGATAGCAGATCTCGCCGACCTCACCGAGAATGCTTCCGAAGCCTCGAGGGACCAACACAACGCATCTGCCTCGCTACCGATGCATAATCCAGTTGCTCGGATGCTATCTGCTGCCTCGGGACCGGACCACTCACGAATCTGGTCCCAGTTCCAGTCGTCGGTAGTGTGGTTCCACAAGTCTCTTATTCTACAATCTCTCGGGGTCTCCGTGATATTCGGGATCATGCTGTCACCAACCCATCACTCAAGAAATGGGTTCGAGTCGCCCGCTCCCAATTAGAGTTTCATTGCTGGTTCGGCTAGGTTGCGGCAAATAAGGATGCGACGCCGAGCCGCGGAGGATTTGTAGTTGGATATAGCCATCGAGGGATGGATATGTTTGAAATATCTGGCTTTCAAAAACTTGGTCCATAAGTTGTTGCGCGTGCGAAGATTCTACCATAATTTCATCGAAAATACTTTAACAATGTGGCTGAGTTTGGTGAATCCCAAACCCCCCTCTCTGGTCGTATGGGCCATGAAGTCCCAGCTGGCCCAGTGATGCTTACGTGGCCGTTGCTGTGCCCCCAAAGAAATTACAAAAGATCTGTTCGATCGAGGAAAGGACCTTGATGGGCGGTGAGCCGCTGTCAGGGTGTGACGGGATGGAGGATAGCACATGATTGATGAGGATCATCTTGCCGCCTGGGGATAGGGTGGCGTTAGGACACCCTTCCAGTTTCTATATTATTGGATATATAATATATTAATATATCTATATAATATATATATATATATATATATATATATATATATATATAAATATATATATATATATATTATATATATATATATATATTAATATATATATATATATATATATATATATATATATAGATATATATATATATATAATATATATTATATATTATATATATATATATATATATTATATAATATATATATATATATATATATATATATATATAT
>JANAVB010019559.1:0-70745 GCA_029216955.1 Iris pallida
AGATTTCTGTAATGCAAGAGAAATAAAACCAATTTGAACAGAATCAAGTTGGAAACTCGTTCCCAGACCTATTGATCATCCGATCATTGGTACCAAATGGTGTTCTGAAATAAATTAGATGAGAATGGTTCAGTCACACGCAACAAAGCACGTCTAGTAGCTCAAGGATATAATCAAGAAGAAGGCATTGACTATGATGAGACGTATGCTCCAGTTGCTAGGCTAGATTCCATTCGAATGCTTTTGTTTTTGCAAGTTTTCACAGTTTCAAACTCTTTCAAATGGATGTCAAAAGTGCTTTAAGAAGTTTTTGTAAAACAACCTCCCGGCTTTAAAGATTTTAAAAATCCTGATCACGTATTCAAGCTATGTAAGGCTCTCTATGGTCTCAAACAAGCACCTCGTGCATGGTATGAGCGTCTTAGTTTCGTCTTGCTTGAACACGATTTTTCAAAAGGGAAGGTTTATTCTACTCTTTTATAAAATCTTTGGATAAGAACATTTTATTAGTGCAAATATATGTGGATGATATAATTTTCGGATCAACTAATGAGATGCTATGTAACAAATTTGCTAAGTGTATGCAGAGTGAATTTAAAATGAGCATGATGGGAGAACTAACATTCTTCCTAGGGCTTGAAATTAAGTAGAGTTCACAAGGGATATTCATCAATCAAGCCAAATATATAAAAGATTTGTAAAGAAATTTGACATGGATAACGTCAAACCAATTGGCACACCTATGGCAACATCTACAAAGCTTGATATGGATGAAAGTGGTACACCAACAGACATACGTAAGTATAGAGGTATGATTGGTTGTTTTGTACTTAACTGCTAGTCGACCTGACATTATGTTCTCTGTATGCTTATGTGCACGATATCAGGCTTGTCCTAAAGAATCACATATGAGCACCGTTAAGCGTATCCTCGATACCTTAAAGGAACTTTGACAACTGGTCTTTGGTATCCCAAAATCGATTCGTTTGTCCTGATAGGTTACTCGGATGCAAATTTTGCTGGATGCAAAGTCGATCGTAAAAGTACCAGTAGCACATGTCATTTTATAGGAAAATTATTAGTCTCCTAGTTTTCTAAGAAACAAAATTTTGTTGCATTATCAACAACCGAGGCTGAATATATAGCTGCAGGACGTTGTTGTGCTCAAATTTTGTGGATGAAGTAAACCTTGGAAGACTATCAGTTATCCTTTAACCATATTCCTATTTATTGTGATAACACTAGTTCCATTAATCTCACAAGGAATCCCATATGTCATTCTCATACTAAACACATAGAAATTAGACATCATTTCTTAGAGATCATGTTTTATAGGGAGATATTAACTTAGAATTTGTTGACACTGAACATCAACTAGCTGACATCTTCACTAATCCCTTGGCTGAAGATCGTTTTATGAAGGGAATTAAGAATTTTTGATGTTGAAGTGATATAATTAAATTATTTGATTGATACCCATAAATTCGTGGAAAATATTTTGGTTATAAGCCGAAAGGGCCCTTCTGTCACACAGGTGTAAATAGCCTAAAGCGACACGGTGTATTAGTCCTCGGACTACCGCTAGCTGGGATCTGGCCCCTACAACTAACTGAAAGTATTCAATACAATTTATGTCTACTAATTAATTAATATTAAATTAATTATTTTAACACAAATATTTCTATTTAATTCATATTTATGTTAAAATCTATCACACCCTTTCCAACATCTATCTTGATTACCAAGAGACCGAACTCGGTTTAGGTAAATCCGAACAAAAGCTGGACAACCGAGCCTTCTCCTTATTTAAAACATCCCACATCATCATCTTCTTCACCAAAGCCACCAAAATACTACCGAAAACCCTAACCCTAACTTCTTGGTTCTTCCTCCTCCAAGCCTCTCAAGCCTTCAACTCTTGGAATCAGAGGTCTCTCGAAGTTCTCTCCAACTGTTCATCTTCAATTTCGGTATATTTTCACTCCTTCAACCCTTTTCATTTCAATGGCTCCTAAAATTCCTATTTTCTTCGAAAAAGAAAAGGAAGGTTGATGAAGGTTCGTCCTCTACTGCTCATGAGGCGGCCTCCTTTTCACTTTTCAGTCCCTCCAAACCGGACGGTGACTTCTTTGATGAATTTATATTTGTGTCACAAGAGGCATGAAATGAGTGGTTTAATGATTTTCATCAAAGAAAACTTTGTCCAGGATCTCCTATCAATTTTATATTATTTTCTTATCACGTGAACGTTTTTGAACACCATCAGTTGCTAGATTTAGTTCTATCTAGTTTTCCTATATATGCCAATGATATTTGTATGTTTTATTGCAACTTATCGGTCACTAACGGCAAAGTGAAAACAAAATTTGGTGGAGTTGATATCGAATTTGATGCAGATGATTTGGCTATCATACTAAACATTCCTAATGTTGGGGAAGCATTAGTCGATATCACCTCGGTCCAATTTTCTGAGGGGACAACTTTTAATTCATTTTATGACTCGTTATGTGAACCAAATCCTCGACCGAAATGCACTCTTCGCCCTAGGCATTTGAATAACTACTTCTATGATCTTCATAGAATGGTATTCTCTGTTGGCACATTTAGCCATAGTCAAACCGATTTCGATAAGTGTCTTAAAACTTTGATCTCGATATGAAAAGAAACGAAGAATGCAGATTGCGTCATCTCTGAGATTTTTATATTTATTCTGTATTTTTCTATTTTATTAAGTCTAGAATATTTGTGAATCGGGATTACTGGCAATTAGAAGGCTATCCTAAACCAAACCCATCTTGATTCATTCCTAAACCAAACCAAACCAATTCCTGATTTGATCCTAAACCAAACCAGATCCAAAAACAAAAACTGCCCTGGAATTAGGCTAACCGGACTCGGCCAGAGTTTTGCCCGAACTCGGACCGAACTTGGTCAGCAGAATTCACTCCTGGTCAGAAGCTTTACATATTCTTGTGGATCTCCAACGTTTAAATTTTTGAACGTTAGGGTACCGAGTTCTGTCCGAACTCTGTCCTAGAAAAACCTATAAATAGAGAAAAAAATTCCATTTCTAAATATAGATTCAATCTTCATCTTCTCTATCTATTCCTAAGCTTTATATTCCATTCCCAACGCTTTAATCTTCAAATCTCCAAGTCAACTTTATTCTTCTAAGTGTCGGTAGTTTTCGAGTAGGAGTTTTGAGTTGTACAAGCTTGGCGTATAAAAGCTTTATTCAGAAAGGTGTTGAAGTTTGTTTGTAGGCTTCGGATAAAAATACGACGGTGGTGAAGTTAGTGTGTTCTTCGGAGCAAAATACGGGTGTAATCTCTATTTCAAATAGTGGATTCAAACATCGGGTTGAGTACTCGAGACTGGACTAGTCCTCACAGAGGAAAACCAGTATAAATCTGTTGTCTTTGCGTATTGTTTTCTCGTCCTGATTTTACTGACTTACTTGCAATTATATATTATATATATATATATATATATATATATATATATATATATATATATTGCTTCACCTGAGAGTTAAATTTTTAATTGCTAAATATTCTCTGCTACACTCTATTCACCCCCTCTAAAGGTGCTATTGTTACTATAATTGGTATCAGAGCAGGTTTCTCTCGACGGAATTAACACTCCTTGAGATATGGCATCCCTATTACCAAGTAACGGTGAAGGTCAGTCAACCAATAGGCTACGGAAGACACGGATGAGCTTTTTCCTCAAGTCACTTGATTTCGATTTATGGTCGATTGTCGTCAATGGTTATAGAAACCTCTACCTATTACGACAGATGGTGTTCTAGTTGACAAACCATTTGATAGATGCACCGATAATGAAAAAACAAGCTAGTCTTGATGCAAAATCCATCAATGCTTTATTCTGTCCTATTGATAAAACTGAGTTCAATAGAGTCTCTACATGTGCCACGATCAACGAGGTTTGGAAACTTCTTAAGGTTACTCATGAAGGTACTTCACAAGTGAAGGAATCCAAAATCTCACGACTTACACAAGAATATGAGGCATTCAAAATAAAGCCTAATGAGACTATTACTGCTATGTTTACTAGATTTTTAGATATTGTTAATCCTCTAGCTTCCCTTGGCAAAGATTATAGCGATCATAAAAGATTTGGAAGATTCTTCGTGGACTACCAAAAAGCTAGAATCCAAAAGCAATGGCCATTATAGAAGGAAATGATCTTCGACAATGAGTCTTGAAATCCTGACTGGAAAGCTCATGACAATGAGTTGGATCTTCAAGATTTCGAAGATCAACATCCGAAAGAGAAGACAATAGCATTCAAGGCAAATCACAAAAAATCTCTGAAGACGAGAATGAATCAGGACTCGGACAACGAGCAAATGGCCCTGATAACAAGGAACTTCAGAAGATTCCTCAGACGCGAGAAGTCAAACAAAAGAAGAAGGACTTCAAAGATGACGAAGAACCGATCTGTTTCAGCTATAAAGAATAGGTCACATAAAGAAGGATTGCCCTGTTATAAGCAAAGTAAGCAGACACGATCAAACAAGCAGATATGATCAGACAAGCAAGAGAAGGTCAACAACCAAAAACTATGCAAACACTAGTATCTGGTGTGAAAGCGAGGCTAGTGACTCTGAAGAAGAAGACAACTCTCGGAGCTCAGAAACCTATGCTTCATGGCTACATATGCTAAGGTAATAACTAACCCTCTCTATGAAGAATTTACTTTTGATGAATTATGTGAGGCTTTCTCTGATCTATTGGCCGATCAGAAGAAAATGATAGACATGTACAAAAATGCTAAGAAAGAGCTAAATTTGTACAGTCTAAATTTTCAAAGCAATCTACGATTTTAGAAGATATTAAAGATTCTTCTATTGACACCAATGAGATTACTTCTTTAAGGCTAAGTCTGCATGATTCTCTTGAAAAGCTTGAAGAAGCAAATCAAGAAAACGCAAATCTTAACGATCTCTATGAACTAGAGAAGAAAGAAGTATAACATTCTATTCAAAGAGTAGATGCACTCACGGCCAAATTAAATGAAGCCAATGACAACTCTAAAAATTAGAGATAAAACTGGATAAACAAGTCGCTAGACCAATTGCTCAGATAAACACTAGTCAGAAGGCTAAACACAAACACCACACTAACAACACGACTGGTAATGTTAGAAATCATGCTTATATATACATGTTTCTACACAACACGAGTACACACCTTTTCAAAAACTCAAAAGCATGTTTTTCAAACAAAACCTAGCACCAACACTTCTGCTATGTCATTATTGTAGATTAAAAGGACATGTGTCACCACAGTGTTAGATTAGAAAGCTAGTAGATATGAATATGTATAAATGGGTTCCAAAAGCTAACACATCAGGACCCTCAAGAAAGTGGGTACCAAAGGTTACATCTTCAACTTGTATTGTAGGTGGACCTTCCTTCCTTCTTCCACTAGAAGCAAGTGGATACTCGATAGTGGTTGTTCCAGGCATATGACAAGACGACAAATTGTTTGCAATTCTATCGATGAAGAAAGAAGGCTATGTCTCCTTTGAAACAATCTTAAAGGTAATATCATTGGCATTGTGACATAGGTATCTCTCCCTCTCCTATTATTAAAAATGTTTACTTAGTAACAGAAATGAAACATAACTTGTTAAGTATCAGATTAGCTGATCACGGTTATGGAATAAATTTTGTTAAAAATAAATATTTTGTCTATGATAAAACCTCTGGAATAATTTATTTGAAGGAATAAGAGAGGACAACCTATATGTTTTATATTTCTCAAAAGACTAACAATATAGGAAAGTGTCTGTTTACAACACAAGACGAAAGCTGAATTTGGCATATGCGTCTTGGTCATGCAAACATGGACACGATTGCAAGATTATCTACCAAGAAACTGGTAAGAGGCTTACATGAAATAAGTTTCAAGAAAAATATGATCTGTGCTGATTGTGAGAAGAATAAGGAATCTAGATCATTTTAAATCAATAAACGTTGTAAATACCTCTAGACCCCTGCAATTAATTCATATGGACTTGTTTGGACCAAGTAGAGTCGCCAGTCTTGGCAGAAAACTTTATGCTTACGTGATAGTCGATGACTATTCACGATATACTTGGGTTTATTTTCTTACAAATAAAAATGAGGTTTTTCGAGTTTGTATCTTTTTGTAAGAAGGTACAAAACGAGAAAGGATTCATGATTACTCGTGTTCGAATTGATCATGGAGGAGACTTTGATAACCATAAATTCAAGTCTTACTGTAATTCAAATAGATATATTATAAATTCTCTGCCCCAGAACTCCTCAGCAGAATGGAGTTGTAGAAAGGAAGAACAAAACTCTTGTGATATGGCCAGAGTTATGCTTAATCAGTACAATCTTCCTAAATACTTTTGGGCAAAAGCTGTCTATACAGCATACCATGTATTGAATAGAGTTCTTATTAGACCTATCTCTAAAAAGACTCCTTCTGAATTATGGTTTAATAGAACTAATATCAGCTATTTCAAGGTCTTTGGATGCAGATGTTATATTCTGAATACAAAAGACAACTTGGAAAATTTGATGAAAAAGCTGATAAAGAAATTTTCTTGGGATATGGCAAAAAGCAAAGGATACAGAATATTCAATAAGAAATCACTTATTATTGAAGAATCAATCAATGTCAAGTTCGATGAGCTAAATCACAAGACAATACGACAGTGCCAATGAAGAAGAAACTCCCACAACAGAAAATACTTCCACGTCTTATCTGGAAAGTCTGCCGAAACGTATGCGATTTACACCAGACCATCCCGAAGACCTGGTAATCGGTGATGTGTCAAAAGGCGTAAGCACTCGTTCCAGCTCAAGACAATTGGTAATAGCAAATGTTAATTTATTTCCAAAATTAAACCTAAGAGTGTTTTAGAAGCTTTTTCTGATGAATTTGGATTTCTGCTATGCAAGAAGAAGTTAACCAATTTGAACGGAATCAAGTTTGGGAACTTGTTTCAGACCTATTGATCATCGATCATTGGTACTAAGTGGGTGTTCCGAAATAAGTTAGATGAGAATGGCTCAGTCACACGCAACAAAGCACGTCTAGTAGCTCAAGACTATAATCAAGAAGAAGGCATTGACTATGATGAGACATATGCTCCAGTTGCTATATTAGAGTCCATTCATATGCTTTGTGCTTTTACAAGTTTTCATGGTTTCAATTTTTTCAAATGGATGTTAAAAGTGCATTTTTAAATGGTTTTATAAAAAGAAGAAGTTTTCGTAAAACAACCTCCAGGCTTTGAAGATTTCAAATTTTTGATCACGTATTCAAGCTTCGAAAAGCTCTCTACGGTCTCAAACAAGCACCCCGTGCATGGTATGAGCGTCTTAGTTCTTTCCTACTTGAACATGGTTTTTCAAAAGGGAAGGTTGATTCAACTCTTTATAAAATCTTTGGACAAAAATGTTTTTAGTGCAGATATATAAATGATATAATCTTTGGAGATACTGATGAGATGCTATGTAACAAGTTTGCTAAGTGCATCCAGAGTAAATTCGAAATGAGCATGATGGGGAATTAACATTCTTCCTTGGACTGCAAATTAAGCAGAGTTCACAAGGAATTTTTATTAATCAAGCCAAATATACAAACTACTTGCTAAAGAAATTTGATATGGAAAATATCAAACCTAATGGCAATGTCTATAAAGCTTGATATAGATGAAAGCGGTACACTATCCGACATACATAAGTACAGACGTATGATTGGTAGTTTGCTATACTTAACTGCTAGTCGTCCAGACATTATGTTTGCGGTATGCTTATGTGCTAGATTAGGCTTGTCCTAAAGAATCACATGTAAGTGTTGTTAAGCGTATCTTATGATACCTTAAAGAACTTTGACAACCGGTCTTTGGTATCCCAAAACTGATTCGTTTGACCTGATAGGTTACTCGGACACAGATTTTGCTGGACGCAAGGTCGATCGTAAAAGTACCAACAGTACATGTCATTTTCTAGGAAAGTCATTAGTCTTCTGGTTTTCTAAGAAATAAAATTCAGTTGCATTATCAACTACTAAAGCTGATTATATAGCTGCAGGACGTTGTTGTGCACAAATTTTGTGGATGAAACAAACTCTGGAAGACTTTCAATTATCCTTTCATCGTATTCCCATTTACTGTGATAACACTAGCTATTAATCTCACTAAGAATCCCATATGTCATTCACGCACTAAACACATAGAAATTAGACATCACTTTTTGAGAGACCATGTTTTGCAAGGTGATATTATAGAATTTGTTGATACTGAACATCAACTAGCTGATATCTTCACAAAGCCTTTAGCTGAAGATCGTTTTAACTTTATACGAAAAGAATTTAGGAATTCTGGATGTTAAGGTAATATAATATCATTAATTAATGAACATGAATTCGCTAAATTTATTTTGGTTATAAGCCGAAAGGGCCCTTCTGTCACACAGGTGTAAATAACCTGAAGCGACACGGTGTACTAGTCTACGGACTACCGCTAGCTAGAATCCGGCCCCTACAGCTAACCCAAAGTATTTATAGAAATTTATGGGTAATTAATTAATAAATATTAAATTATTTTCTTCAACATAATTAATTCTAATTTATTTTCGTATTTATGTTAAAAACTATCACACTGTTTCCAACAACTGCCTTGAAACCCTAGAGACCGAACTCTGTCAGAGTTCTGGTCGAACTCGGACCGAACTCGGTCTGGGGGATTTCAAACAGAAGCTGGACAGCCGAGCCCCCTTCTATTTAATCCCTTTCTATCATGTTCTTCCTCATCACAACAGCATAAAACCCTACCAAAAACCTAACTCTAACCTTCTTGTTCTCCCTCATCCAAGCTTTCAAACTTCGAATTCGGACCTCTCTCGAGGTTCTCTTCCATTGTCTACCATCAATTTCGGTATATCTTTTCTCTCCGTGCTTATTTTCATATGGCTCCCAAACAACCTATTTCTTCTCAAAATGAGAGGAAAGTTGATGAAGATTCGTCCTCGACTCCTCATGAGGAGGCCTCCTTTTCACTTTACACTCCTTCGAGACCCAATGGAGATTTCTTTGATGAATTTATTTTTGTGTCCCAAGAAGCTTCGGACTCTTGGTTCACGAACTTTCATAAAAGAAAAATCTGTCCGGACGCTCCTATCAACTTCACGTTATTTTCTGATCACTCTAGTGTATTCACATACCATCATTTGCTAGAGTTAGTTCAATCTACTTTTCCCATTTATACCTATGCCATTCGTATATTCTATTATAATTTCTCGGTCACAAAGGGCACGGTGAAATCTAAAGTTGGTGGAGTCGACATAGAGTTTGATGCCGATGATTTAGCAATCATTCTCCACGTACCCAACGAAGGGGAAGCACTTATCAAAATACCTCTGTTGAGTTTTTCGAGGGGATAACTTTTGATTCCTTCCATGATTCGCTCTGTGAACCGAATCCTCGACCCCATGGCACTCTTCGCCCTAGACATATGAACAACTACTTCTATGATCTCCATCGCATTGTTTTTTCCACTATCCTTCCTAAGAACACTGCCACAGATGAGATTTCCTACCTGGAACTCTTAGCGATTTATCATCTTCACTTTCATGTTTCTTTTAGTCTTTCCAAGACTATCATCTCCGCTATGGAACGTTGTCGCAAGACTTCCTCGCGATGCCTTCTATACGCGATGTACCTCCCTATCATCTTTCAGTATTTTGAGGTCAGTCTTGAGGACTGTGCTGAGGATGTTACTCATGTCTATCTTTATGAGCATCATCGCCTAGCTCAGCCTACACAGGTTTCACCTCCTGTAGTCACTCCCACTTCTACTGATTTTTAGGCTACTTATCCTTGTCGGTGTTACTCTTGAGTCCCTTTAGACACTCATGATGGATCAGTTCCGTGCTATGGATTTTCGTACTACCTTTCAGCTCCAGGCCATCTCGAACACGGTTCATGATTTATCGTATAGTCTTGCTCACAACCCTAGAGACGCCTTTCCTATGGTTCGTGATCCGACCCGGCTTGGCTATCGCAATGATGACCGTGAGGCATAGCGTTACTTTGACCCTACGGCTGCTCGATATGACCCCAATCGATTTGTTGAGACCGGTCCTTCTAGTACTGCTGGTGCTGCAGCTGATGATGATGATGATAGTTGAGGATTTATTATTCCTTGTGATAGTTCAGTGACTTTGTTATGTTTTAACTTTATTTTAGTTGGCATGTATTAGTGATAAATGCTTCTTTCAAGCATTATCAGTTATGTTTTTTTTTCTGTGTGATGTATGTAAAACTTTTTTTCGGTTTATGCTAGTATTTTTATTCTATGCATGTCTTCTACTATGCTTTGTAGTTTAATATTGTTATACCATTTTTCTATTATAACAAAACAGGGGAGTAAAATTGATTAAAGATTGATAAAATTTAGATAAGATTCATTTAGATTTGATTCATCTTGGATACAAAGATTCATCTTGGATACAACTTACGATTTTGATGATTATTTACTGTATTACTAATCTAGTTTGAAAGAATTTTGGTTTAGACTCTACAGATACAGATTCAGCCGAATGTTTTATTACGGGGGAGTAATAAGACTTGACCGTATACTACGGAGGAGCATTGAGCATTATGACTATTTACTGTATTACTAATCTGGTTTGAAAGAATTTTTGTTTAGACTCTACAGATACAGATTCAGCATAATATTTATTACGGGGGAGTAATAAGAGTTGACCGTACACCACGGAAGAGCATTGAGCATTATACTGTACCATTTTTGATAGACAAAAATACTACCGTACCTTCCGTACTCATCAAGTCTACTTCCACATCAAGCAGAACTTGTCCTTAAGTATCAATCGTAGATTTGTCACATTATCAAAATGGGGGAGATTGTTAGCACATTTAGCCATAGTCAAACCGATTTCGATAAGTGTCTTAAAACTTCGATCTCAATATGAAAAGAAACAAAGAATACAGATTGCTTCGTCTCTGAGATTTTTATATTTATTCTGTATTTTTTATTTTATTGAGTCTAGATTATTTGTGAATCGGGATCACTGGCAATTAAAAGTCTATCCTAAACCAAACCCATCTTGATCATTCCTAAACCAAATCAAACTAATTCCTGATTTGATCCTAAACCAAACCAGATCCAAAAACCAAAAATTGTCCTAGAATTAGGCTAACCGGACTCGGCTAGAGGTCTGCCCGAACTCGGACCGAACTCGATCAGCAGAATTCCCTCCTGGTCAAAGCTTTACCTATTCTTGTGGATCTCCAACGTTTAAATTTTTGAACATTAGGGTACCGAGTTCTGCCCGAACTCTGTCCTAGAAAAGCTTAAATAGAGAAAAAATCATTTTTAAACACAGATTCAATCTTCATCTTCTCTATCTATACCTAAGCTTTCTATTCCATTTCCAAAGCTTTAATCTTCAAATCTAAGTCAACTCTATTCTTCTAAGTGTCGATGGTTTCCGAGTAGGAGTTTTGAGTTGTACAAGCTTGGCATATAAAAGCTTTCTTCAGAAAGGTGTTAAAGTTTGTTCGTAGACTTCGGATAAAAATATGATGGTGGTTAAGTTGGCGTGTTCTTCAGAGAAAAACATGTGGTGTAATCTCTATTTCAAATAGTGGATTCAAACATCGGGTTGAGTACTCGAGACTGGACTAGTCCTCACAGAGGGAAACCAGTATAAATCTGTTGTCTTTGCGTATTGTTTTCTCGCCCTGATTTTACTGACTTACTTGTAATTATATATATATTATATAATATATATATTATATATATATATATATATATATATATATATTGCTTCACTTGCTTAGAGTTAAATTTTTAATTGCTAAATATTCTCCGCTGCACTCTATTCACCCTCCTCTAGAGGTGCCATTGTTCCTACATTCTCCACCATCATTCCAAAGAATACCGCCACTGATGAGATCTCCTATTTAGAGCTTTCTGCTATCTATCAGCTTCACTTTCATGTCCTCTTCAGTCTACCCAAGACTATCATTATCGCTACGGAATGGTATCGCAAGAAATCATAATGTATTCTTTATGCGATGTATCTACCTTACATCTTTCAGTACTTTGAGGTCATGCTTGAGGATTGTCCTGAGGATGCTGCTCATACTTATCTTCATGAGCATCGTCATTCTGCTCCTGCTCCTACTATCCAGGCTCCTCCTCCTCTAGTTGACCCATTAGCTGCTGACACCCATCCTACTCATCCTCCCGGTGGGTTACTCTTGAGTCACTTCAGACTCTTATGATGGATCAGTTTCGGTCCATTGACTTCCGTACCACCCTCCAGCTCTAGGCCATATCCAACTCTGTGTGGAATATGTCATACAATCTTGCTCACAACCCTAGTGGTCCCATCCCTATGGTCCGTGATCCTACAAGACTTGGCTACCACATTGATGATCCAGAGGCTCAGCATTACTTCGACCTTGTTGCTGCCCGTTTTGACCCCAACCATTCTACTGAGACCGGTCCTTCCAGTGCGACAGGCTGCTGATGATGATTAGGAGGATGATGATTGAGGATATTTACCTCGTGATAGATCACTACTAGTTATGTTTTTTATTTTTTTTGTGACTATGTATTAGTGATAAATGCTTCTTTCAAGCATTATCAGTTTATTGTTAGTGGTGTATGAACTCTATTTCAGTTTATGTCAGCATTTCCTATTTCCAGCACCAACGTACTTTATTATTTACTATTTATATTTCTGCTCTAATCTTGACTATTCTAAGTACTGCTCTTAGATTAATTACATCATTTTGTTCATATGACAAAATGGGAGAGTAATATGGATAGATACTTAAATGCTAATGCTAAATGCTAACTTTGTTTTGAGATCTTGCTTCTTGCTTTGTTGTTTCTAGACTTTTTCAGATATTCAGCTGACATGTTTTGTTACGGAAGAGTAACAAGAATTGACCGTAGAGCAAATATTGTACCAATATTAAAGGCAAAAGCTACTTTTGTACCATCTGTATCGCATCAAGTCTACTTCCAGATTGAGCTAAACATATTCTTAAGTATCAATCGTAGTTTTGTCAAATTATCAAAATGGGGGAGACTGTTGGCCCATTTAGTCATGGTCAAACCGATTTCAATGATTGACTTCAAATTTCGAACTTCATATGAAAAGAAACAGAAGTTTGCATATTTCATCTCCACAAAATTTTCATATTTATCATATATTTTTTCTTTATTTGAGTCTAGAAAAGTAGTGCATCGGGAACACTGGCATTTAGAACTTTAACTCAAATCCCACCCTTGATCCATTTCCTGACCCAAACCAAATCCACATCCAAAAGCTTAAACCAAATCAAGTTGACCAAATCCCCGGGCAACCGAACTCGGTCCCCTGGGATTTCTCCTAGTCAACAAATTTTTCTATTCTTTTGGATCACCAACGTTCAAAATTATGAACGTTAGGGTACTAAGTTCTGCCCGAACTCTGTCCTATAAAATAAAAAAGAAGAAATTCTTATTTCTATTCACTCATTCAATCTTCATCTTCACTATCTATTCCTAAGCTTTCTATTCAATTTACAAAGCTTCAATCTTCAAGACAACTCCCATCCTTCTATCGGTGGTTTCCGATTAGGAGTATTCGAGTTATACAAAGCTTGACGTATAAAATCTTTTCTCAGAAAGGTATTGTTGAAGTTTGTTCGTGGGCTTCGGATAAAAATACAACGGTGTTGAAGTTGGCATGTTCTACGGAGTAAAGCACGTGGTATAATCTCTATTCAAAATAGTGGAATATAGCAAGCAAGAGTTCTCGCGAACTAGACTAGTCCTTTCAGAGGGAAACCAGTATAAACTTGATGTATCTGTATTGCTTTCTTGCCTCCACTACTTATTGCTTTACTTCATTGCATTTAAAGTTTTAATTATATGATTGCTTCACCTGCTTAGTTTTTAATTGGTAATTATTTTCTGCTGCACTCTATTTACCTCCTCTAGAGGTGCCCCCGATCCTACATTTTTGAGACAATGTCGGATGGGTGCAACTGATTGCAGTAGCTGGAATATAGACTATCTTGATGGTGCAACCACTGTCTTGCAACAACAGCAGTTGATGGTGACCGTTGCACAAGTATGCCCCACGGAAGGCACATTGTGCATAGAGGTTATCTCTTCTGATCTACGTCTGTGAGTAATCACATTACGTAGATCTTGCGAGAAGAGTTTCACATTCGTACCCCTTTCGGGCGTATGGCAGAGCCAAGCTTCGGGGTGGTCATATGAATGTTGTGCCCCTTAATCTAGTTCCAGCGCATGAAATGCGTCCAGATCGTTTGTGGAAGAGCAACATGTATTACGAATCGAGCCCACTTCATACATACAACCTACGTGGGGCATGGGCTCAGAGCTGCAAGATTTGCCCACCCAGCTTGGTTCCAGGCGCAGGAGATGCACCCAAGTGGGAAGGGGACTTCGAGAGTTGACTCATTAATGGTGTCGGAGCGCCTGAGTCAACTCTATAAACCTTACCATCGCTGCGCGCATGATTTTTAGCGCACATGTCTAGCTTGCTGGTGGCATAGCACATTGAGGGCGTATGGCCTGTGCTGTCTTGGACTTCTTTGTACTAGCCCGTGAAGGTGCATAGTACTCAAATCTAACTTTTTCTCGCTATTACAGTGAGTGATTCTATCAACGATAGAAGTCTTTCCCTGCACAGCAGAGTTCGTGCGCGGTAAAGAGGTTGCACCCTTGTTCCGTCGGCGCATTCTTCAACTGGGAAAAAAATGGTTGGGAGCTGCAGTCAGCACTGCGCTTTCCCGACAGATGCGTTACACTAGTAGCAATGTTTTGCTTGCTGAGAATATTAGCAGAAAGGATTGGCTATGTCGATACAACTCCTTCAGTGGTGGTGCTCGGCGCATCGTCTTTGTGCACCTTTACTTGGCAGGTCTTCTTCGGCTTTGACAGCCGCTTCGAAGGACTCGTGCTGCCTTCAGAGAAAAACTCTTCGTATGCTTGCTGATCGAAGTGTACCATAAGCATCTTGTAGGAGGAGCTGAGCTTGTTGTCGTCAGACTGTGACACGACCTTCTCGTTTGAAGAGAAAGTGGTCCCTAACAGAGTCGCCAGCTTGTTTGCCATTAAAAAGTTTTGGATGGACTTTATATTTAATCACAAACAGAATAGAGTATAATATAGGATCTCGATGAAATCCTTCTAGTACATTTTTATTTTTATTTGGGAACCGTAGCGATGGAGAGGTGATTCTTTACTCCATTGATGATCTGATGATGATCTCGAGCCCTCTAAAGGTCTGAGTTGCTCTGGAACGGGCAGTAACTTGAAGAGGATTGAAACTCTTGCAAGTGCTCTACATGTTTAAGTAGTTGAAAAAGTTAAAGAAGTGAAGAGATTGAATAAAGAAATGATATTCTATTTATAGGCAGCATAATGATCTACTTATGTGCACATGAAGGTTTCACACGTAGGGATGCCATGTGCCTGACTTTGTTGGGCGTATGGATGATACGCCGGGAGCAGGAACTAAATCTGTTTGAACTGCTGGGCTTTGGAGGAGCTAACACGTGGCAGTTATTGAGATTTGGTTGTTGCTGAGATCCTAGGTGGTTGGCACCCGTTCGTAGGCAGAACTGAGTAAACGACACATGGCGCGTATTTATTGCTCAAAGATCTTGGATTTGGTATAGGATGATTTGCTTGGATGCGCCTAGGATCTGGCACATGAAGAGGCTTGATACATGACTTTTGGGGTCAATGGCAAGTTGGACGCATGGCCGTAGAGGCGCATGCAACATCCGAACGCATAGCTGTTCGAGGCGCTTGCTAGTGATCAGTCGGCCATGTGGCATACCACAGTCGTAACGGACAAAGAGTGATGATTGCATCTCTTCGTCTTCTACAAAAGCTGTCAATTGCTCAGACTTCGAGGCACGTGCTACTGACTGTCATGTAGCATTAAATGCTTGATGGATGATGAGCATGGGTGGGCGCATCATATGTGAGGCGTATGCCCCTTAAGGTGCATCTGCTGCGGGGCATATCTGTCTGGAGAGCGCATCAGTCTCTGGCCATATCTCCTTTGGTCAACACATTTTGAGTGTTTCGAGGCCAAAATTGATGACTTTTGACTTAGCTGAGTTTTGAGGTGGCAGATTCATCAGCATTAATGCAAGTTTATTGTACTGACTTCGGAGAAGTCGCCACTTGTGCATGGATTTGATTTGCCTTGGCCCATAAATAGCAGTGTGTGAAGGGAGTTTGCTTATTTTTTATTTCATCCAGACCTCTCATTGAGATGAACTCGACCGATCCTCCTCCTTGGCAAGATATTGCACTGTAGGTTATGGATCTCCTTATTCAAATAAGTTTTGATTTTGATGACGAACTCCTTCAGAAGACTGAGATGCGCGGGAGAGCTATGTACATAACAGTTTACGTTCGAGCCCCTTTTCGGCAGTATTGGTGCTTGTTGCATCCAAAGATCGGGGTCGTCGTGCCCTAACTTTCATTATGCGGGTTTGGATTGATTGCCAACCCACGTTCTGCTCAATAACTGCTTCATTAGCTGAAGCACTCACGCGTTGACAAGGAAGTGATTCGCTCTGATGAGGGAGGGTGATGCGCCTGAACTGAGACACCAGAGTGATGCGTCTAGTTGTAGAGTTTAGACTAGGCTTCTTTGTAATAGACTTTTATGGTAATAAGAGTTAGCCATGTAATGGATTTTCATATGAAATAAAAACATAATCTTTATGCGCCTATTATCCTTGTTGTCTTCTGTTTTGAGTCTTCAGCGCATGATTTGTTTTTGGCGCATAGAAATTATGCTCCTCTGCTGCGCCTGAAATTCCATACTTCTACAACAATAACTACCAATCAACTATCCAGCTAATACACTTCACACATCAATCACATTAATACCACATACGGTTTAAACTAGGTTTCAACATAACTAGTCTAGTCTAGAACCAAGCTAGTTAATTATACACTTTATAACCAACATGCTACTCCGCTAATCTAGTATATTTATATCATAAAAAATATTAATTTCGGAATAATATTGAAAAATAATTTTAAATATAATCTACATATATTATTTACAAGAAAATATAGTAACTAGTTGACATGTTCAACTAGCAGCACAAAGTTGCCAATTTTCAGTTAGATTGGAACAATCTAATATTACAAAAATAGGAATTTAATATCCTAAAATTTTATACAAATAAAAATAATATTCAAAAATTAAATATCAAGATTTTATGGTTTTATACATTGATAAATTCATAGCAAATTGGTGCACAAAATCTAATATGTCAATCAACGAAGATCTAATCGATTACGGCAAAAAAACTTTGAAGATTCGACAACAAAACGATACAGAATATATATAGAAATTTATATACATGGAAGGGGGATTAAAGAGGGAAGTTAGGGTGCTCACCAAGGGTCTCGAAGATGTCGTGGGGCTTTATAAGCACCCTAATTTTTGGGATTTTTTATTTAATGTGATTTTTACTTATTAAAGTATATTCTATATTTAAATCTTGATTATAAATACACTTTGTCGTAGCTTTGATTTTTGAAGCATAGCGTTAGCCAATTTTTTGAAACAAGTTTAATATTCTTGTTCTAAACGAGTCCACCGTCATTTTTGTATATCATGTCTCGCTCAAACATGTTCTCGGGTCAAAATGGTCATTTTTTTCTTCGCTATAATTTTGATGTAATCTTCCAATTGGAATTGGAAACCCAATATCGATCTAAATGTTTCGATCTAATATATAATTTTGACCTATTTTGAGCCTACTACATACATGCCAATGGTGTCCCACTCAATTGAGTTCTCATGTGTTATTTATTTTCAAATGGAACACGAGACCATTTATTTGACTTTCGGAGCCTATTTCGGTTCAATAAATAGTATAGGTCTAATATTAGTCCAACAAGCTTAGGTAGAACCTATGTTAGGTTGCCATAACCTATTAGGACTAATTTAGAATGATTTTATTTAGATTTTGTACAGCCAAATATGTTCAAACCTAATCAAAACTTTCGTTTCTATTTTGGAAACAATTTAAATCATTCTAGGTGTATCTTGGTGTATCTTGTGAAATCTTTATCAAATCCTAACCAAATCCTACCAAACCAATTCCTGTCAAATTCCAACCCTATAAACACTAAATCTTGAGATTTTAAAGGAGCTTTTGGCCGGCCCACATCCCTAGAATCTTCCAAAACTGAGCGTAACCTCCTATTTTATTTCTCATTTTCGCACATATTTTTCTACCCGATAGAAGCCCAAATTTCCATCCACCTTCTATTACGCCCCAATTCCGAAGAATCAATAGTCGTCCTCCGGGCGTAATGTCATGCGAGCCTAAGTTGTGCTCGCACAAGGCAGTTTTATAAGGTTATCCGGAACACAATATTACATAGAGTACGCAGAGAAATTGAAACAACACATTAGGAACAGAAGAAACTTTATTTTATGGGTAAAGTACAAAAAATCCCTCGTTAGATTCCCGACTTTTACATAAAAAGACTCCATGCTCTTAAAATTCATTAAAGTATGAAATATGCTCATTATGTCCCCTTTCTATTAACTGGTGTTAAGTTGGGTATGTAATGACCATTTTACCCCTCCCCCACTCTCTCCCCTCTCTCTGGTGGTGTAGAGAGGACAAGGAAGGGGTGGGAAGGAGGAGGGGGCAGGGAGGAGACACGGGGAGGAGGACTCTCTCCCCCTTCTCTCTGGTAGTGTAGGGAAGAGGAGGAGGGGGCGGGGAGGAGGAGAGAAACGCAGGGAGAAGGAGGAGGGGGCGGGGAGGAGACGGAGGGAGGGCTGGCCGGAGAGAGGAGGGGGCTGGCCGGCGGAAGGGGGAGGGTAGTTTAAGTTTTTTTAAAAAAAACTTCATTAACGGCCATTTCTAACGTCCATAAGAAGGTAGGGTTTTTTTGTAATTTATCCTTATTTTATTGATAATGAACATCATTTACAAGACTCTATTATAATAATTATCGCGCAGGCTTACAACTTGACTCGATTACAAAATGAACGCTAATGAGATGGTCGTTCCATACATTACATCCCCTATTTTTACGATAAAATATTCAAACCACCTAGTATCAAGGGAAGTCAAGCCATATTTCTTGGACTGATGTAGTAGAGTCTTCAAAAAAGCAGCTTCAAGCCTTCGAGCACACGATTAAGGCTTCAAAAACACTCGAGCGTCGCCTTGCTAGGTGGCACGCTCCTCCAAACTTGTAGTACCTGTGGAAAGCGAGGATCAGTTGATTGTCGTGTACTGGTGGGTGGCTAATTAAGTACCATGCTCTCATTTGGTTCAATAATTTGTAAATTATGCATATATAATTGGTGATTACTAACCATCCTAATGGATTACATATGAATATTTTATCAAGGCTTAGCATATGAAAACTACATTACTTTTACACCCATGGCATAGTCTCCGTGCTTGAAACAAACAAACCATATTCATCCTTTGTCAACTAATATCAATAGATGAAGGCATCGCATAGGTGTGAAGGTCACTGGCAATGTCAAGCCATCTTGGACTATAGCTGGGTTAGACGGCAATCCTTTCAAGGCAGGTAGCAGGTTCTATTTGGAAGTTCTCGAATCACCCGTGCCAGTTAAGCTAGCACTGCTATCCCCATTCCTCCTAGGTCTAATCGATTCCTTGGCCTAGGCTACCCTTCGAGGAACTAAATCCCTTGTGCAGAAGTTGTCAAATGATCGTATTATTAACTCAGTTGTTCGACATGGTCTATGAGTTCTTTAGAAACTTAGCCGATTTCATAGTGTCTTGTCTTATCGTTGCAACATTCGTTAATCAATTCTTAAGCATGCAACAGTTCATATTATAGCAGTTCCATAGCAGGTGCTCGTGAGAAATTGTGCAACTAATTCTATAAAGATAAGCATAATCTACTTGGTTTCAACTTCATCTAATTCTAACATTTCAATTATGTTGTGTCGTCAATTAATTTAGAAAACAAGAGGGTCAAGGAAGAGAAGGGTCAGCCACTCACCTTGCTTCGTTCGAGGCGAGAGAAAAGGTCGGTTGTGCTAGACGACGCCTACTCGATCGCCTGAAATCACATAAGTAACGAATTATCTCTCTACCCTTCTATTCTGAGTTCAACATGAAATACGAAGTTCGAAGAACGCAAGCCATAAAATCCATCGAAAATATTCACGAATACGCATCCATAAAACCAAAGCCAAAGAAGCAAGTATGGCATGAAAAACAGTACAATAGGAAGTCTCTCCTAACTTAGTCGCAGATTCCACCCTCGAGGTACAACCCGCTGAATATGTGACTTGATTCCAAAGAAATCATTCCATGACGAAGAAAGAATCTTAATTCAACCGGTCCCGATCAATCGATAGCGACAGTATTTCTTACCCGTGCTCTCCGCGAACGAGGAATGGGATACTACACCTCCAACCCTTCTACCACCTTTATCTCGACCTAAGACACCTCCTAACACCCAACACCTTTTTGAGGAGCCATACAGCCCCGTTTGGTCGGTACAAGGCATGGAAGCCACCCGAAGTCAACCGAACTTGTGCTGAATTTGTTAGAACAGGTAGGCTGACTTGTACATCAGTTTCATATATTTCTCGATGTCCGTTTCTTGTGAAACCAAAATAACTCGAAGCCGTATGTGTGTATTTTTATCTCCAATTGGCCACCCACGTGGTTCCGTACAGTTTGTCCGGGATATTTGTTTTGCTAAAGGGTGTCCAGACTTAACCAATTTTTTTGTGGATGAGTTTTCGGTAATTTATGGAGCACTTCGACCTCTCAAATATTTTTGGTAGTACTCTAGAAATCCTAATATTTCTATTCCATATACTTTTGTACCACTTGGTTGAGGTTTTATATTTTAAGAAAATCCGTGTTCGTCGTATTGTTGTCGGATCACCGAGAAACCTAGGATATACATGTCTTTTTGGACTTGAATTTTAATGGAACTTTTCTAAATTAAATATTGTGTATATTTTATTATAAAATTCATATTCTAATATATTTTACAAAAAAAATCTAGATTTATTATTTGTTTAAAATTATTTGTTTTGGGTACGAAACTATTACACAAGTTGGTGACTATTGACGTCAGATAAATATGAGACTTGTATACCTATTTTCTATGAATAAAATGGAAAAAATATTATATAAATTATTTTTTTAGTATTTTTTAGAAATAAATAACATATTTTATGATATAAATATTACTTTATTTGGTAGATTTAATGCTATAGATGTTAGATTGAGTCGGGTAGTTAATGTAACTAGTATAGTATATAAATAATATTGGTCTATATATGGTAAGTCCATATATGGTATGTCATAGATGTGCATTAATTAGTGGATTTATATACTAGGAGAATGTGATGGAGGATATCGGAATCGGACCGCAGTACGCACAGTTGCAAGAGACAAACAAGTGTACTTTGCCAAGTTTTCAGTATATGTTCCTTTCCTTGCTTTGTTCTCTTGTTTCTATCTTCGTATATATCAAGATGTAGGAATAGTTGGTACTTAGCATCCGATTAGTATACGGATGTCGATGTCTATTTATAGATATCGAGTATCGACACTTACTCGATACTAGGCATAACGATATATTAAATTCGTGTCCATTGATACGATGCACCACAGGACATGGACATGATAGATAATGATGATATAATACGGAGTTTGACATAAGATATCTGTAGATATGGACTTTGTTATCATGTAGTACTAGCTCGCGTGACTTATTACTGGTACATGATTCATACTTGACTTGACTGGATAGTTCTATAGCATAGGGTGGGGAGGACTCTACCGAAATATCCAGCCGTCTAGACTCGTGCTCATGCTTCCTTGTGTGGAGCTTGTTTACTTGCATGTGCCTCGATCTTTGTAGCAGAGCCTTAGAGTTGTTTATTGTTCGCCCATCGGTATTATAGCACGATGCCATAGGGGATTGCATGTACGGTTGGGCCTGATTAGGATTGTCCTCAACTGTATTTTGCACTTAGATGGTCATGGTAGTTACCCTTCATTATATATATTTTTTTTACTATTACTTGGTATGTATATTATGTAGCTTATTATGTCCCCTGAGGACTTGGTGATCTCTCCAAGTTATTGCTGAGCAAGCTTTATAGAATAGTTGGTAATTGACGATTACATCTTCAGGATTTCAGGTATAATAATAGTTGTATTTATCTTATTTCTCCGTTAACATTTTTTATTATCATTGATTATTCTGCTGATATAGCCTAGTTTCACAAGCTTTACTTCATTGTTATGAGCTTGTTTAGACAGTTATATTAAGGTCTAGCCAACTTTACTATATTTATCAGCATTGGTACATAATTGGTTCTTACTTGAGATGATATCATGTGGGTTGAGATATAGTTGGACTTGCTAGATATAGTTAAATTTGACCTAACAGCTTATACATATTCGAGATGGGTTGAAGTCTACTTGATACATAGATGGCATATATACATATTTCTAGTCCTACGTATTTTAGTACTGGGATGTTACAGGCTTCGCAAAGTTGTGAACAACAGCCACGTTAAACAAGGTTCAGCCTGGATACCTTATCGTAAAACTTGTGCCACGGACAAACCATTGCGATCCAGGAGCTGCAGATTTGAGGGAAGATAGGGACATGTAGAGGTACAAGTTAGAGTTGGTTTGGTCGAAGATTGATCAATAAAAAAAGATAAAACATAGGTACAAAGGCAACCAACCTGCTGGTTCGAATTTCTCGTTACGGCTGAGAATATCCTTTAAGTTTCGCCCTCTATCGACAAAATGAATATCCAAGGCTCCTTGGAGGATTGATAGGGCTGAAGAGGGGTCTTTTGGGATCATAGTTGAGGTGGTGGCTCGTTAATAGGTGGTCGGGAAGTGGAGAAAAGGGCAGTGGTTGTTAGGGGTGTTATCGAGTTCAGCTAGATAAGGGGGCTTGGGTTTGGAACATGGAGGGAAGGGGCAGCTGGTTATGAAGATGTATTTATAGGGTTTGTTAATTAGGAGAGTTAGGTTTTATGTAGAGATGTTTTTTGTAAGGTTTGGTTGGATTTTGTAGTCCAAATACAAAGATACACTTGAATAGGTCTCAAAAGATTTGGTGGTTTCCTATTGTGGAAAGTCAATCTTTGATTGATCGAATCTTAAATTATATCTACAATGGTTGTAAAAAATCAATAAAAATAAACATAAAATAATCCTATTAGGTTAAGGTAAACCTAGAATATGCTCTACCATAATTGGTTGGGCTAGTTTCGAGTCAGGATAACTAACTAGGTTCCAAAACTCCAAAAATATGTCTTATGTAACTTTTGTGTAAAAGTAGCACATGGGAACTCAATTGAGTGGGACACAAGTGGTATGTGTGTAGTAGTCTCAGAGTAAATCAAAATCATATATTAGGTCAAAAGGTTTGAGTCGAGGTTGGGTCTCCAACTTCGATTGGAATAGACAACGATAATACGGTAGATGTTGGAATTGGCTTTTTTGACCCGAAAGTTATACAATAAGAAAAGTACAAGAAAATATGTTTGAGTAGGACATGATATGCTTAAATGAAGGTGGACTCGTCTAGATCACGCATATGAATTTGGTTTTAAGAAATTGTTGTGCTTCCAAAATCAAAGCTACAATAAAGGGTATTTATAGTCAAAATTGAAAGTAAAAATATATTCAATAATAAATAATTCTACAAAATAATTTAAAATAGATAAAATAACTACAAGAAATTCAGAGAGCTCACAAATACTAGGTGTAACACTATACTGAGTTAAAGCAACTCGATCAATGGCCACCAATTGCTCAAAATGTTATTCGAATAAATTACAAAGAAAGAAAAAAAAATGAAAAGTAGAGACGATACCTCTACGCGCATAGCTGGATCCGAGGATACAGACTCAGTAACTGAGTCGAGGATGCTGCTCTTTACGAGTGTCAAAAACTAACCGGTCGAGTTATGGTGGATAATTCTTCGAATAAGGTCGACATTGAAATGAGTATAAATGACAAAGTAGAGTATGACATGTCGTCGGAGCAGATCGTATTGTTGAAGAACTCAATCAGATATTGTCTCTAACAAGGCTTCGTAAACGGATACTCTAGGTCATGGGTTCTTGCTAGAGTGAATGTCTTCACTCATCGAGGACAAATGTCTTCGCTAAGGAGTCTTGGCTCGAACGCCTTGGAGAAGCTCCTGACTGGAGTTCATCGTCAACTTCATTGTCGACATCATCGTCAAGGCAACCGAGTCAAGTTTACGGAAGGAAGTCACCTTGAACGGAGCTCAAAGATGTGATGCCAACGATCTAAGTCTCTATATATACTTGTCGGAGGAGATTCCTTTACTGGAGATCGAAGAGATATGTCGGAGTCCCATCGTCAACGATGGTGCTCCACCGTGAGGCTCGACACCGTTAGAGATCAGTGAACTATAGAGCGATGGAGGGAACTCGAAGATGCATGATTGGACTCCATTGGAGTTGACATCCATCGTCGGAGCTTCGAGGGTTAGGGATTCGATGCGGTTAGGGAAAGATAAGGAGATGAAGAAGGACGGTTAGAGAAAACTAATGTTTCTTGATTTTGGAATTGGCATGGTGGGGTTTTGAGAGTAGAAATGGGCTATGGATAAGTATGGGCTGGGACAGTAACGAACTTTAGGAAGGAATTTTGGTTTATTTGGGAATGAATTCTAGGATTAAATTTGACCCTTATTTATAGATTCCAATAGAAATTTCTAGATTACATCCTTTTTGTCATATGCCTAAATTTCTAAAATATCTTGTTCTTTAGAACCTTCCTATAACTCCTTCAAATTATTTTTCCAGAAATTATAAAAAATTTCTAGAATTTTTCTAAAATTTCCTTTCTTAAATTCTAATTTTTCTATTAATTGTAGCTATTACAATAATATTGGACCAAGAATAATTAATGGACCACTCCATTAACTTATTGTTGGGCTAAGTTTTTAATCAATTTTACATTTCTACCTAAAAGCCTACCAAACCTTCGGCTTTGGATCGTGGGCTTTGACTAGCCTAGTATGCATTCCAAGCCTTGGACTTTTGGTTGTCTTTAATGGTTAGTTAGTAGTAATTAGTGGATTAGTTAGTAATTAGTCGTTCATGGTTAGTGGCTTCCATTATTTATCCCTAGATCTATTACATATTACATCATTGCCATCATGGCTTGTGGAGCACTCCACACTATTGCCTATTAAAATAATGGAGACTCTTTATTATTTATTACATCATATTTTACTCAGCCAACTGACCACCACCGTCCGCCTTGCTCCACCGCACGCCGCTGGCTAACTCCGGCGACCCGCCTCGTCGCCTCCTCCCTGGCTTCTCCACCAGCATCACCACTACCATAACTTCACATCCTCCAACTCCGACCAGCCACCCACATCTATCCACGACAACCACTACCATTGCTCTGTCCCCAATCTCACCGGACCACCATAGCACCCTGCCTCCGGTCACCACTGTAAAACCCATAAATTTAGATTGCAATTTTAAATTCTAATTTGTAATTATTAAATGAATTTTTGTTAGATAATTAGTTAATATTTGTTAGTATAAATTAATTTTTCCAAAGTTAATTAATTTGGATTTTTGTATGTCAACCCAGACCCGCATCCGAATCCAATTGGAGTCTAAAATAATTATTTCTATAAATTAAATAAAGTTTTAAATAAGACTAAAATTGTTTTTAAACAAATGTTAAACATTTAGCCTTTTTATTAGGCCCAATTTTTATTTAAGCCTAGAGCCCAAAGCCTTTATATTAATAGGTTCCTTAAAAATTTATTTTTCAATTAAAAGCCCAAAAGCCTTGACATGTTAGCCCATTGGAATTTTGTTCTTATTAATAGGTTACTTAAGTTAGAGAGAGAGAAAGTGAAACTTACATTCACTTCTCATCTCATTTCTTTCTGTGGGTCTTCTGAGAGGAACCGAAAGAATTTTCGGTTATGGCCGAACCTTCTTTCTTCCTCAACGGATCAACCGACGACCTTCGGCCTTCCGAAACCGACGGCGATCCTTCGGATCCCCTCTCCGGTAACCGCCCTATATTTTCCTATATAAACCCTCCTCTCCTTCTTCATCTCCATCTCAAACTCTATCACCATTTTTTCCCAATTTCTCCCAAACTACCATTTTCGGCGATCTTCCCGGAGCTCGATCCACCACCCGTGGCCGACCCCCTAGCCGACCGTCGCTCCCCGATGAGATCCCGAGGCCGGCGCCCCTTTCCAGCGGCCTGCCGCCGACCCGCGCGGCCCCCGCGTCACCGTTCGCCGCCGACGAACCCGTCACCCGCGCCCTGCCGCCGCCCCCTGGCCGGCGCCCGACCCCCGGCAACCCGCTGACCGCCGGCGTTTGCCCGGTGACTGACCCGTCCGTTTCCAGTGCTGACCCGTTCCTGTTCCGAGATCCAAATCGGAACTCCGTTGTCGGTACACTCTGACCCAATTATTTTCTTTTAGTCTATGATGATACTGGTCCAACCGAGTTCCTCGGGAATCCGGGATTCCGACAACGTAACAGTTACGTTACTATTTTTGATTCCGAAGTTTCTTCGAAAACTGTGGATGCTGGATTGGGTTCTGTTGAGTTTAATATGATGGATTGGGTTTTGGAAAATACTATTCTGTGGTATATATATATATTGGAGTTTTTGGAGTTATGTTGCAGGTTTACGGTGTATTCCCAGTTTTTGGGTTGACCAAAAACAGAGGAGATGCTGCCGAAAATTTTGCAAAATAATAAAAACGATTTTTAAAAATGATTTTTGATATAAAAATGTTATTTTATAATATTTTTGGGCGACGACCTTAACGGTCACTGGGCCCCAGCGAAAATGCAAACGAAACCGGGTCCACCGGACGTTGAGGCATTAGCTGCAATTATGACGATTGAACCAAGTCTGAGATTCATTTGATAAAAATTTAATTTAAATTATTATTTTATTTAGTTATTAATTTGTAGGATAATATTCAAGACTAACCAAATGTTTTCTCTTATTTAAATTCGTGTAAATGGTCTATAAGGGCATAAGCCCATTGTTTTCTATTTTTCTCTGTGGCCTGTAATTAATAGTGTAGTTTTCTTTCTTTTTCTGGGTTGCTGGTTTTTAGCGTAGATACGTAGAATATTAAATGAGTATGAAAACTTAGTAGTTTTCACATTAAGTTAATATTTGAAATATAAGTTTGTATTATTTAACAAATTCACGTTTTCTTGTAAAATCTATTTTTTTTATATATATAAAAATCACAAGGTTTTGCTAAATAACCTGTAAATGCGAATTTCTACATAAAAGTTAGTTAGATTTTACCTCGTTCACATTGATTAAATAAATTACTATTTGATTAAATGAGTCTTTCTCACATTTTAGTTACAAATTAGTAGTATAATAAAATTATAATTTCTCATTTAAAAACAAAGTTTAAACTTTACATATTTTTGCCAATAAACTGATACATACAAAGCTTTTCCGAAATTAAAATGATAAATGGTTTTCTTTCGTAATTAAGTGCAAACTCACTAGATAATCGCGTTTGTTGTGACTTTGTTGTGTTAACGTAATAAAGACTAAAATTGACTAGGATTAATTCTAGAGATTACAACTAGCACATCTAGATACGGCTTAATTTTGGTTCTAAGTCGGGAATTTCAAATGTAGGATTTCGAGAAAGTATTTGACCAAATTTCCTGGAACAAACTCTCGATCCAGTCACAAATAACCAAGGCAAGTACAGTTATGTTTGTTCGGTAATTTAACTAGTAATTGTTTTATTGCAATTTTAAACCACATTGTTACACGGAACTCTCTCCTAGAGTATTGATTGTTATTGCCTCATTGAATCTAATTGACTCGGGATATTGGGGGAGTAGTGTAGCGTCTATGACCAATACCCCTCATTGAATCTAATTGAATCTAATTGTACGAGCTTACCCCTCTCACACACGGGGATAGGCCGGATCATATCAGTGAATCATCCCAATCCGGTCATAGTCGTTACTTACTCAAATCACATTGTTTTCAATTGTAGAATTGTTAGAAAATATTGTTCAAGGTATTTCAAAATTGTTTAACATTGCAAATTTCAAATTATTATTTGAATTATTCGATATTCGTGATTGTACTTTGCTCCCTCCTGACTGGAGACCAACATTTTTAGGTGATTACATCTTCGAGGATCTGATGTCTAACTCTGGCCCCGCAGAACTTGGAACCTCAGAATCATAAGGCTGGATAGTGCTTTATTTTAGTTGTGGTAATTAAATGTAATAAAAGATGTTTTTGTAATGGTTGTGGTTCTGAATAAAAGATTTTATTTTTCGTTAGAGTTTTGTCTGTGTGGTTTACTACTGAATACAGCTTACTGCCGCCGTCTCATCAACGGTGCAGGCTGGGCATGATCCGGTTCGACCTAAGAAATTGGGATCGGGTCGTGACATGTTTTTAGTGGTGGCCCATGCAGGTCAGATCTGTAAATTGGTCTAGTCAACTTAGTCTAGACCATCACGCAGTTCTGTAACTTGACCTAGGAATAGTAAAGACTTTAGGAAAACAGACTTTAGAAACAACTAGAACACTTAGATAATTTACACCATGATTACATTATAGGGCCGAAATTATTTATTTAAATATTTATTTTTGCCTGCTTCCTAGGATACCTTGTTTGTTTGTACCTAGACCTTATCTAGAATAGGCAAATTATATCCTTGAGTATCCCATGACTCTCGGGATTATCTCCTTCTAGATCTTTATCAGATTCTAGCATACTTTAGGATCCATAATCTTTTTGGAATAAGATTGAATTTTCAATCTCCTTCCTCCCTAAGCAAACCTTTCTCCAACTTCTTGGGTTGATCAAATCTTACTTTTTCACCTTGATTTGGAATCTAGATTCATTCGCTATGAAGAATTTCAAATTCTCTTAGCAACCCTGATGAATTTTATCTACCCAATGTATTTCTATAACCATTTATTCCAATCTTTTGCTTTGACCTCCTTTCCGAATTGATTAACATTCTCGAAATAAATCATGAACCAAATTTTCTGGAATCATAAAGCCTTAGGGATATTTATGACCAGAAGAATTAGTCAGTTCATGATTCTTCTGAATAAGCTATTTTTCAACTCCAATATTGATTGCTATCTCCTAAATTATTCCAAAGACTTGAGAAAATTCTCATCTGTTGATTTCCTCCACTCAATCTTATTCTCTATGCAATCTCTTGATCAAGTCATGGCTTAGTAAGCTCTTATGATTAATATCATGAAGCTGGAACAGTCGAAAAAGTGATCATATTTTGAATCCATTTTAAACCTTAAATTTCCTTTAGTCATATCTTTAATTGTTTAATCGTCTCAAAGCTATTTCAATCATTAGTTTTACTAGACAAATTCAAACTTGATTTTCCTTGATATCGATAAGAATTACCTTCTCTCAAAAATTTCCAATTTTCCATAGTTGTGAAATCATACTTCTTAAAATAAATTCTGTATTCCCTGAGTGATTTATCGGGAATATTTTCTTTGGTCCTCCTTATTTAATCTGAAGCCATAATCCTTCTATCTGATCTTGTGACTAACTCTATTAATCAAAATCAAGGTTGACCGTTTCATCTTTGGAAAAATCGGAGAACAGATACTCCTCTTAAATTTTAGAACCAGTCTCTTGAAATCTCAAACCTATACTTATTTTTAAGTCACTTGATCTCAGAAGAACAGTCATCTACATTTTCTATCCTGTTTAGAAATTTCAACTTGTTTGAAAATTTTAGATTCCTCTGAAATTCACATGGACAAGGTTGAGGTAATATTTAGCAACCTAACATGACTCCGCACGATTACGTGATAGTCAATTATCTAAATTATGGAAAACTGCGAGTTTATTGCAGCTAGTTGCGCACTGGCGAGGCATAAACTTTAAGTTTAAATAATGACAGATATTTGTTAGGTTTCCAAATATGATTGAAACTTTGTCCTATGTTTGATTAGCCATGAGATGGATAAAGGTTGGATGAATACTCAGTAAACCAAATTATTCAAGTTATGGAGTCAAAGATTCATTGCAGCCAGGTGCACTCTGGCGAGGCATGAATTTGAGACAAAATGACTTTGAAAATAATTAGTTTCCGAATATTATTAAGACTGTAATCATGCCATGGTTATCTTTAATTCTTTAGAGAAATTGCATTCTAGAAGTTATCCCTACTTTCAAAATTCTATCAGATTATGATCTTGTCATTTTTTTAAAAACCACCCTCACTATCTTAATTTTGTTGGTTTTACCTAAGTCATAAATTTTTCCACATTCCGAAAAATTTATATTATCTTTTTGTTTTCTCAAATAAATTGTTGATATCATTTTTTATTATTTATAATCTCATTTTGAAATTTTCTATCCTATGATCATTTTATCTCGACTTTACTAATGCCTAAAATGATTTTGATCACAAACAAATATTTTTATCTTAGATGATTTAAAAAAAAAAAAAAAACATGCTTATATTTTTGTATTTAGCAATCATGCCTCAAATTGGACTAAGGCTAGTAAATTAAATTGGAAAGATTAATTGCAGGAATTTATGGAATACTTGAATTTTGAGATATAGAAAATACTTGTGGAAGAGGAAAATCAATGATATAAATATCAGGTACTGATATGATAAAATTAGAGGTTGATAAAATTGTTGATATACATTTTAGGAAGATACATCGGATGAAAAAGAATTTTTGACTTGAGGGATGACAATTGTGTGAATAAGAAGAATCAGGATTTTAATTAAAAAAAAAATGGAAAGGTTGGTTGAAAGATGTAATAAGTTAGTGTCGAAGAAATATAGGATTTGAGTTTAATCGTGGTATATATAAGTTTACTTGAGGATTCAGGATCAAACATGTAAATAAAGATGTAAAATCAGGATATGTACAGGATAGCCTATAATCAAAGAATATTCATCTGTGAGTAAGCAATGATAAAAACATGATGGATCATGACAAATCAAGTGTTGGAACGTAGCGTTGAAATTTATGGTTGATAAATAAGAATCGAGGCTTGATATTGAAGTATTAAGACAAGACAAAATGTAGAGTTAAATTTGAATATATTAGAAAACTGAAAGAGGTACATACTAAGTGAAAATATGGAAAACAAAATTTTTTTTTTTTTAGTGATTGGCAATTTAAGAATGGAATCAGAAACTCATAATCATAGAGAATAACTTTATTTCTAAGGAGGGAAGAACGAAAGATTGATGATGGTTTTGCTATGAGACAGTTAGCCTAGTTTTATATGAGGTTACTAAGGAAAGAATATGATTGCATGATTGTACCCCTAACATCGCCTTTAAATTTCGAGGACGAAATTTTCTAAGGAGGGAAGGTTGTAAAACCCATAAATTTAGATTGCAATTTTAAATTCTAATTTGTAATTATTAAATGAATTTTTGTTAGATAATTAGTTAATATTTGTTAGTATAAATTAATTTTTCCAAAGTTAATTAATTTGGATTTTTGCATGTCAACCCAGACCCGCATCCGAATCCAATTGGAGTCTAAAATAATTATTTCTATAAATTAAATAAAGTTTTAAATAAGACTAAAATTGTTTTTAAACAAATGTTAAACATTTAGCCTTTTTATTAGGCCCAATTTTTATTTAAGCCTAGAGCCCAAAGCCTTTATATTAATAGGTTCCTTAAAAATTTATTTTTCAATTAAAAGCCCAAAAGCCTTGACATGTTAGTCCATTGGAATTTTGTTCTTATTAATAGGTTACTTAAGTTAGAGAGAGAGAAAGTGAAACTTACATTCACTTCTCATCTCATTTCTTTCTGTGGGTCTTCTGAGAGGAACCGAAAGAATTTTCGGTTACGGCCGAACCTTCTTTCTTCCTCAACGGATCAACCGACGACCTTCGGCCTTCCGAAACCGACGGCGATCCTTCGGATCCCCTCTCCGGTAACCGCCGTATATTTTCCTATATAAACCCTCCTCTCCTTCTTCATCTCCATCTCAAACTCTATCACCATTTTTTCCCAATTTCTCCCAAACCACCATTTCCGGCGATCTTCCCGGAGCTCGATCCACCACCCGTGGCCGACCCCCTAGCCGACCGTCGCTCCCCGACGAGATCCCGAGGCCGGCGCCCCTTTCCAGCGGCCTGCCGCCGACCCGCACGGCCCCCGCGTCACCGTTCGCCGCCGACGAACCCGTCACCCGCGCCCTGCCGCCGCCCCCCGGCCGGCGCCCGACCCCCGACAACCCGCTGACCGTCGGCGTTTGCCCGGTGACTGACCCGTCCGTTTCCAGTGCTGACCCGTTCCTGTTCCGAGATCCAAATCGGAACTCCGTTGTCGGTACACTCTGACCCAATTATTTTCTTTTAGTCTATGATGATACTGGTCCAACCGAGTTCCTCGGGAATCCGGGATTCCGACAACGTAACAGTTACGTTACTATTTTTGATTCCGAAGTTTCTTCGGAAACTGTGGATGCTGGATTGGGTTCTGTTGAGTTTAATATGATGGATTGGGTTTTGGAAAATACTATTCTGTGGTATATATATATATATTGGAGTTTTTGGAGTTATGTTGCAGGTTTACGGTGTATTCCCAGTTTTTGGGTTGACCAAAAACAGAGGAGATGCTGCCGAAAATTTTGCAAAATAATAAAAACGATTTTTAAAAATGATTTTTGATATAAAAATGTTATTTTATAATATTTTTGGGCGACGACCTTAACGGTCACTGGGCCTCAGCGAAAATGCAAACGAAACCGGGTCCACCGGACGTTGAGGCATTAGCTGCAATTATGACGATTGGACCAAGTCTGAGATTCATTTGATAAAAATTTAATTTAAATTATTATTTTATTTAGTTATTAATTTGTAGGATAATATTCAAGACTAACCAAATGTTTTCTCTTATTTAAATTCGTGTAAATGGTCTGTAAGGGCATAAGCCCATTGTTTTCTATTTTTCTCTGTGGCCTGTAATTAATAGTGTAGTTTTCTTTCTTTTTCTGGATTGCTGGTTTTTAGCGTAGATACGTAGAATATTAAATGAGTATGAAAACTTAGTAGTTTTCACATTAAGTTAATATTTGAAATATAAGTTTGTATTATTTAACAAATTCACGTTTTCTTGTAAAATCTATTTTTTTTATATATATAAAACTCACAAGGTTTTGCTAAATAACCTGTAAATGCGAATTTCTACATAAAAGTTAGTTAGATTTTACCTCGTTCACATTGATTAAATAAATTACTATTTGATTAAATGAGTCTTTCTCACATTTTAGTTACAAATTAGTAGTATAATAAAATTATGATTTCTCATTTAAAAACAAAGTTTAAACTTTACATATTTTTGCCAATAAACTGATACATACAAAGCTTTTCCGAAATTAAAATGATAAATGGTTTTCTTTCGTAATTAAGTGCAAACTCACTAGATAATCGCGTTTGTTGTGACTTTGTCGTGTTAACGTAATAAAGACTAAAATTGACTAGGATTAATTCTAGAGATTACAACTAGCACATCTAGATACGGCTTAATTTTGGTTCTAAGTCGGGAATTTCAAATGTAGGATTTCGAGGAAGTATTTGACCAAATTTCCTGGAACAAACTCTCGATCCAGTCACAAATAACCAAGACAAGTACAGTTATGTTTGTTCGGTAATTTAACTAGTAATTGTTTTATTGCAATTTTAAACCACATTGTTACACGGAACTCTTTCCTAGAGTATTGATTGTTATTGCCTCATTGAATCTAATTGACTCGGGATATTGGGGGAGTAGTGTAGCGTCTATGACCAATACCCCTCATTGAATCTAATTGAATCTAATTGTACGAGCTTACCCCTCTCACACACGGGGATAGGCCGGATCATATCAGTGAATCATCCCAATCCGGTCATAGTCGTTACTTACTCAAATCACATTGTTTTCAATTGTAGAATTGTTAGAAAATATTGTTCAAGGTATTTCAAAATTGTTTAACATTGCAAATTTCAAATTATTATTTGAATTATTCGATATTCGTGATTGTACTTTGCTCCCTCCTGACTGGAGACCAACATTTTTAGGTGATTACATCTTCGAGGATCTGATGTCTAACTCTGGCCCCGCAGAACTTGGAACCTCAGAATCATAAGGCTGGATAGTACTTTATTTTAGTTGTGGTAATTAAATGTAATAAAAGATGTTTTTGTAATGGTTGTGGTTCTGAATAAAAGATTTTATTTTTCGTTAGAGTTTTGTCTGTGTGGTTTACTACTGAATACAGCTTACTGCCGCCGTCTCATCAACGGTGCAGGCTGGGCATGATCCGGTTCGACCCAAGAAATTGGGATCGGGTCGTGACAACCACCGTCCTCCTTCTTGTTAAGATGCCTCCACCATCACTCGTAACCATCGACCCCTCTCTCTGTCATCCATCGCGGCTACCTCCTCCTCGACTCACCATCGCCACCACCACCATGACCTGTTATCACCCGAGCCCATACCACCACCACCACCATCCGCCGGCCTCCACCCATCTCTTCGACCCGACGTGGCCAGAGTGCCACCACAGAACCACCAACCCACACCGTCGTCTCCCTCTATACCACAACGACCCCCGATCTCCACCGCCACCACTCACCTGAATGCCTGACCCAGATCCGGCATCGCTCGACGACCTCCTGGCGAACCTGAGCTGAGTACGATAACCTGACCTCCAGATCCAGCCGGCACCACCGGAGGATCCTCTGTCCAGCTCCGTCTAGATCTTCGCCTATCGCCAACAGATCTGGTCGCACCAACCTGAGTCATCCCTCTGATCAGCCTGTGCCCGTGCGGATCCAGCTTCCACCACCTTCGTGTGCCGCAACCCGACCGGAGCCCCTCTGGTAGTAAGCCGCCCTCTTTCTCTTTCTCTATGCTCTTCCTCTAACAGTGTCTCACTCTTTCTCTCCCTCCCCCACTCTCCATCTCCCACTCTCGAACACTCTTTCCCTCTATGGTCTTCTTCCTCTATGCTTCTTTACTCTCTCTCTCTCTCTCTCTTCACCCTCTCTGTGTATATATACACTAGATATATAAGTATAATACTAATATATAGTATACTTATAAGTACATAAACCTATATGTATTTTTACATTATATATATATACTTTTGGAGCACTCCAGTGAGGTCGCCCGGCTCCGCCGGCCTCTTTCCGGCCGCCGACGGCCCTCTCCGCGCAGGTGCGTCGTTTCTCTGCTTCTCGCAGTGGGTTTCGATGGTGGTCTCTGCGGTGTGGCACGGCCCCCTCGTCTCTCTCCTCCCTATCCAGCCGGAATCGGGGTTCCGACCTCTTCATATCGAGAACCCCCTGCCGGGCAGCAACATCCGGCCCTCCTTCGTCTAACTCCTTCCCGGTGGCTGTCCCATGGACGGTCGATCAACTCCAGCTTGTTGACCTGTCTCCACCATTGTAACCCAGGGCCGATCTCCCTCCGACAGCCCTAGCTTGGCTCTCGACTGCGACGCCCTCTGTTGCGGCTTCGTCCTCTCCCTCCTCTGAGATATTCATACCCGCCTTGGGCTCTATGCAGCTATTTTCATGCTCCCCCGTGTCAACATCTTGTCAGATATCGAGTTCACACCCAGTTTCAAATTCAAAATTCCATAGCCAGGTATCGTTAGGCCTCACGCCTCTGGGCTTTGGCACAGGTCCACGTGCGCCTTCCAACTTCCCTAGCCAGCTGTCGCTAGGTATCGTGCCTCTGGAGTTCGGTACAGCCCTTCGTGCGCCATCCTTTCTGCTTGTTCCAGTGCCTTTGAGTGCCGGCACAGGTGCTTCGATCTCTTCCTCATGGTCGCTTGCTCTAGGCGCCAATCTGGTCTCTGCCCTGGTCGACGCGACCTCCCTTCCCGTGCTAACCATGGGCGCACGTGTTGCCATTTCTCTCCTAGCTACGGAAGCGCCTTCTTCCTCTCTTAGCTACCTCTCCGTGGAGCATTTCTGGTGTGGCGCTCTATCCCCAGCACCTGTACGGGGTGGTGCTGCCTCATCTGCACCTTCTAGTGGCTTCGTCTTCCCTCCAGCCCCGTATACTGACACCCTCTCTTAGTCGCTCTTAGGCAGCCGTGGCGCGGGTGCCCCCGCGCCTACCGTCCTTGTACCATCCGCAGTTGAGGATGTTATGGTTCCACATCCCTCTTCCTATCTCTAGAATGGCGCTGGGAGCTCCCCTCTCCCACTAGGAGCTCCTCTTCACCCCGTACCTACTTTTGGAGTCGTCCTCATCTTCGTGCCTCCCGTCATACCGGCTGCTTTGGCGTGCCACATTTCAGCACCATCTGCAGGGGCTGCCCTCCCGGTCAACTCATCTTCCTTAATGATCCCCCCTGCTCAACCCCCCACTCTGTCATATGTCGATAAGCTCAGGTCAGGTCGTGCAACTACACTCTTTCCTCCTATAGCGGATATAGAACTCCCGGACATAGCATACTCCTCCCCGTCGGAGAGTCGAGACATCTTAGTCTCCTTCTCCACCGATGAAATTTCCTCTTTAACAGTTACCTTCTCCCACACGCTCGTCCTCAAATTCTCTAATGGGTGCCCAAAGATCTCCAAGGTGCAGGAAGCTACCGCCGGCTGGGGCCTCACATCCGATTACAGGGTTGCGCCTATGGACCCCAAACATATGTTCTTACATCTTTCCTCTGAAAAACGACTACAAGAGGGTCTGGACCAAAGGCACAGGCAGGATTGATGCCCACAACATAAAAATTGTGAAATGGTCCCCAGATTTCAACACTAAAGAAGACTCGGTGATCGTCTCCGCTCGGGTCACCCTCCCTAATCTATCACTCATATGCTTTGCCCCCGCAGTTTTAAAGAGAATTGGCAATTCATTCGGGACATTTGTGGCTATAGCCGAAGAAACCCTTAACCTCTCCAGAGGAAATTATGCTAAAATTTGCATGGAACTTGATCTGTCGAACGATCTGCCCAACCATATCTAGATAGCGCTTGGCAATAAGATGTACAAACAGCATATTGTTTACGACAACAATGTGATCTTCTACAAGCACTGCCATTTGAGAGGTCACTCCACTGAGCTCTGTCTCAGGGCGTACCCAGAGCTAAAGAAGAAAGCGGCCCTTAAGACAGCCTTCACTCAACGGTCGAACCAAACCCACCACCCCCCGATCCTTCCTCTACCTAACTCCCTTCGACTTGAAGCCAGTACAGGATACTCCCGCCATCAATCACCTGCCTCACCGAGCAAAACCTTTGTGCCTTACAATCCCTCAGCCATCAATCTTACCAACAAATTTGACATCTTCACTTCAGCCCCACATGACGCCCCACTGGAGACATCCACCATTAGAGTTACCATTAGGGAGATAGAAGTGGAACACCAGTATAAGGAAGATCTTCCGAAATCAACTACCCAGAGGGACCCCCCAAACCCCGACACTGCAGCCCCCCCCCCACATCCCACAACTCCATCCTAGATGTTGATCAAGTAGCCAAGTCTCCCGACGACGTACCTGCGGATCACAATAACGAAGAAGCGGTAGCGATTGATGAAGACTCAACGGGATTAGTATTTGACGAAGGTCAAGCGTCAGAAGAGACCACAGGCGCAGAAGAAGAAGATGAAGATGAAGATGAAGAAGAAGTTGAAAAGTTACGATTTCGAATGAAGAGACCATGAATAGGTTAATGGTTTTTTTTGCTAAAATCGTTGACTCTCTCCCAGTTGGCGAGGATATCAAAGAGATCAGTCTTCTCACAGCCTTCGCTTTCATATCCCAACGGGACTTTTGGGATAGGGTCCAAAAATTGGACGCTGCACTGGCATCCCTCCCTAATCTCCACAAATTCTTCGTTGAATTCGTTTGGGCAAGGCGTGAGGCGCTCACACCATGATGCTCCCTACGCTCTAACAGTAAGTGTAGTTCATAGGGCGTCTTGTATCTCTCGCTTAGTCATTCTTAGCTAAGTCTATAGGGGATACATCCCCACACCTGTAGGAGCAAGGTCCATCTCCCTACTTCATCTCCCCCATTTTCCCTTGCTTTCAATGAAGGCCGCAGCCACCACGGTTATATATATATATATATATATATATATATATATATATATATATATATATATATAGCCTCCAAAATCCCATTACAATCCTCAATATAACCCCCTCCTCCTCCTCCTCTCCCGCCATGGCCGCCCTCTCCGCCCCTTGGCCAAACCCTAACCCTAATTCCTCATTCTTTCCCCCATCAAACAAGAACAGGAGGAAGAAGACAATTCCACCATCACCTCCGAACCCGCCGATAGATCTGAACCCGATTATGAAGCGGAGCCCGAAATCGAACCCGCTTCCGAATCCGAACCGGAATCCACTTCTGATGTGCCGATCGTCCCGGGTATGCCTCCGACGGTGGTGGAGGCGGCGAATCTGCTCCACCTGTCGTTCAATCAGGACCACGGCTGCTTCGCCGCGGGCACGGGCGACGGTTTCCGGATCTTCAACTGCGACCCGTTCCGCGAGATCTTCCACCGCGACTTCGACGACGCTGGCGGAGGCGGCATAGGCGTCGTCGCTATGCTCTTCCGCTGCAACATCCTCGTCCTCGCCGGTGGCGGCCGTCGCCCCCACTACTCCCCCAACAAGGTAATGATCTGGGACGATCACCAGTCCCACTGCATTGGCGAGCTCTCATTCCATTTCGAGGTCCAATCCGTCCGCCTCCGCCGCGACCGCATCGTCGTCGTGCTCGACCATAAGATCTTCGTCTACAACTTCGCGGAACTGAAGCTTGTGCACCAGATCAAAACGGTGTCGAACCCGAGAGGCCTGTGAGAGGTATTGCAGCAGCAGGGGGCGCTCGTGCTGGTGTGCCCCGGGGGCCAGAAGGGGCAGGTGAGGGTAGAGCACTTCGGGACGAAGAAGACCAAGTTCGTCATGGCCCACGACTCGAGGCTGGCATGTTTTGAGCTCTCGCAGGACGGGAAGATGATCGCTACCACTAGCACCAAGGGGACCTTCATCAGGGTCTTTGGCAACACCGACACGACGCTCCTCCAGGAAGTAATATATGCTTTTTGCATGTTATATTTGATAAGTTGTAAAATTTTAATGGATTATGAGCGTAATAGTTGAATACTAGTGCTAAGAAAAATATATATATATAATTCATGGAGCTCGCGTATGGTTGGCTGCCATGGTCGGCCGGCCTCCTCGGCCAGGTCCCTGGCCCCCGCGCCTCCAGCCGCCCCCCTTTCTTGGTCGGACGGCCGTCTGGCCAACTCCCAAGTGGGGGGGTTCCCCGTTGTCGGCTTTTTCTTCTCGCCGTGGGGGTTCCCCCCTACACCCTCATTGGCGCAGCCCTCGGCGTTGTTCCCGGCGCCCCTGCACGCGGCACAGAAAGGCCTCCGCGCTTGGCGATGTCATGACCCGCACCCGCTTTTCGGATACGAGACGTGTCCAAGCCAGCCTACGCCGCAGAGTCGGCGGTAGAACGCTGTCAAGCCCGCAAGAAAATAAATGCTCAAAAATAAACATTTGCTGCTCATTCACATTTCTAATTTATTACAACATTTACAACATTTATATTTAAAGGAAAAATAAAGTTTTACAATTAAAGAAATGATACAACTGTTTTCTATTTCTAGGTCGTCTTCAGCATACCCAAGTCTCCCAGTGCTAAGAATGATCGCGGCTAAACCTGAAAAATATTGGTTATCCAGTCAGGATTGGAACAAGTACACAAATCGACGACAATGCAAAACACAATAGAATTGACAAGACATGAAAATAGCATATGGAATATGAAAGCTGTAAGAAAACTGATGACATAGCACGATAGAGAAGTAAACAAGGAAAAACTAATAAAAGACATCTATCTAGGTGGTGTGAAATATCCGTTTCAACATGTGGACGGCTAGGGGGTAAATAAGGCACACTGCACGTGTCGTGCGCAGCGGCTAGCTTTCAAGATTAGACATAATGAGATATTTCTGGGTAGTCCACATGCCTACTAAGATATTTTTCCTCCCGACTACTCCGTGTGATGAGCGTGTCAACAAGCAGCAAGATATATGTATAGACATGAAATGAAAAGACTACTATGAATCGGAAAGCAATCAGAAAGTGCACTTGCCTGAGGTCCTTAGCTGGAGAAACCAAAATACCATACCACTCAATGAGCCACAATCAGTCAACACATACAGAAGTCTCCGGATGCTGAAATAAACAGTACTAACGTTCTCAGAATAGTCAAATTAGCTAGGATTGCCTGTCCTTAAGTCCAATTCTGGACACAGGGGCAAAACGGTAATTTTGGGCAAAAATGATGTCCGCCGTTGGACCCGCTTTGCACCGAAAAGCGTGCCAGAGTCAAAGGTCTCTAAAGTCGTCAAACTACATGTCTACAGATTCAGTTTTCCGATATGAACCCAACCGTATGTCCAGAGTTGGATTCCGGCGGGCCGTGCACAAAATCGCCCGTTGAGTGGGACCGTGGGGCCCGTAAAATGGTGATTTTATCAACGGTCTCAGAATCGGACCAAACTTGGCATACAGGACCAAAAAAACGATACGGTCCTGTTGGCGCAAGTTTCGTCTCTATCTGATGAGCATGCACAAAGTAATTGGAGTTTGTGCAACGTGCACGATACGGGAAATTTTGACGGATACGCATCAAATTCGTCGCGCACACGCGACCAATTTGAATTCCGTCAAAGCCCACACGACCATGAAGCTGTTATGCAGCTTTCGATCCATTCGGTACGCGACCACGTCGTCCGGATTGGCGTGACGTACGTCTTGTGGAGCGATTTTCAATGTTTTGAAAGCATGTTTTTCATGATTTTCAACTTGGTTTTAAACAGAGTTTAATCCACTAGAAAATAAACTAAAAGTGGGGTCTCAATCTTGGTTATGTTGTCTATCAGCCTGTTTAATTAGATTTTTGAGAACCCTATTATGTTGTTCGAAATCTGGCTTCCAACATAGATGATTCGACTGAAATTGGGTTCTGTCGATACGCAGTTTTTCTTTGACTTTGCGTCGAATCCTACGACAGTATGGTACGTCTCGACGCGAAGTGTTTGAAGGAAAATAAAGACATATATATGAACTTCATACCAGCGAAAGAAGATCGCAAGACGGTCGAGTGGTTGTCGAGAAACATAGCCACGAAGTCGGCCTCTTCGAGCCGCTGCTGCTGAGTTCTCTCGCGCGCGCGCTGTGCGTGCGCGCGTCCAGCGCGACCGTGACGGTTGGCCGGTCGCCGGCGAACCCAGGCGTGTGCGCGGCGGTCCAGGGTCGCGCCACGTCGGGCTGGGGGTGGTGGCGGTGGGATGTCGGGTTGTTCATACTAGGGTTTCTTCTTCCTCCATATATCCGCTCGATATATATAGAGACGGGTTCTCTGTTACTTGCATCCTCAGTGAAACCCAAGAGAGGATGCTCTGGATTAGGCTCGGCCTGTTATGGCTGGGCCTGGGCTCCTATCTGCTACTGCTCGATTTTGTGCAAAGCAAGTCGGGCTGGGCTTGGGATTAATATTTGGGTTTGGTTTTTAGTTGTTATTATCCAAGGCTTAATATATTATATGTATATATATATATATATATATATATATATATATATATATATATATATATATATATATATATATATATATATATACACACGTATACTTACCAATATATATATTTATATAATACACTCATATATCTAAATATTTATATATATATATATATATATACACATATACATATATACGAATATTTATATAGACATATACATATCTACAAATATTTATATATAGACATATACATATCTACAAATATTTATATATAGGCATATATATATATTCACACTCACACACAATATATATTTATAAATACATATATATACCTTGTATATAAATACCATATTCGATCTAAAATCAATATAAAATATATTTCCAAATAAATATTAATATATTTATTTCTATATATAATATATCTATTTAAATGTGTACATATACCTATATACTCGTACACATACCTATATAATATATATCCATAAAACCTAAATAAAGACCCGATATTATATACTCCTAGAGTAAGGTCTATTCTTATAAATATGAATATTTATATCAAATCACATTTATTTGATAACCAAATAAATATAACCAATAATTATAATATTATTATTATATAATAATGACCTCAATAATAATGATAATAAAAATAATAATAACACTAATAATAACAAAATTCAACAAACCAAATAACGGTGTATATACCAATAGGTACAGACTAAAAATCCAAAATATACGAGGGCCTATTTACACAAAACGTCCCTGAATATCATTAATAATAATAGTTATAATATTTAAAATAAGAATATTTAAGAATACTCATTAAATCATTAGACGGAATACAACGCTCTCGTACCCCGTTATGTCAACACGTATGTCACTAGATGTACCGCGTGACTGCATGGGCTTGGGCTTGCTAAGGGTCCTATCTGGACTAGTTTGGTACAACCGGGTCTCCTAAATTCAAATAATATTAAATATAAATAATTAAACTATTTATAACGGTCATGTCACAACTTAGCCTGGTTTTTCTAGTTAGGACACTGCTATGGCTCGGCATTCCCCTACCATGGCTAAACACTAGTCAAAGCACGCCACTGCACTATCCGTGCCACGATCCCTAGTCGTCTTGTACTCCAATTCTCAACGATGATTAAAATCATCCACCGTAACAATTAACTAAATAATTATTTATAAAACAATTTGAAAGAAAATAATCGCCATTAAATCAAATAAATGTAGAAATAAATATTTAAAAAAATATTTTCGGGAAGGGGAGTTACAAATCTACCCACCTTAAAAATAATTTCGTCCTCGAAATTCTAATCCATAACCATGCCAAAAATTCAAACAAAAAAAAATAAATCCACTATTTCCACAATATCCTCGAATTTTAATTTCTCAAAAACATTTATATCCTCCTCCTAGCCATTTCGCAACTACAAATCATCGAGGACTTCTACCCACCTTAGAGGCTAGGATATGGTGGCAAGGTTTCTGTCACAGGACTGGCCGATGGTAGCTACACTTGCATATACAACTATCATAGTCATGGAGATACTATGTGTCTACCTACCACTCACGAGCTTTCGTCTTTCCAATCAATGAAAGACAAAACAATGAAGGGTTCAAGGGCGATGTCACTGAACACGATTACGTGATTCAAGACGAATATATAATTCAAGAGGAATTGTCAAAGCAGTCGCGGATGAGATCCTAGGTACCTCTATATCTCATTCCACGTAGTGTAATTAATGAAGAGCGAACCAAATGCGTCATGGTTGATCAGACCGTAATACAATGATTCTGATTAGACAATATGTTAGCGGGCGTCCCCAATAAACATATGTCTCGAATCAAGCTTGATAAAAGAGGAAGCTTGCAAAAACTAGGCTGTAATAGCAGAATTGGTCAAGAGAGTCGAAATATAAATATGCAAGATTTTTGAAATGAGGAATAAGTAGTTTGAGTTTTGGGAGAATCAATCCTTACATGGTGTTCTTGCTCATACAGTCTTCCTACTATATTCCTATCAATAAGGCCTTGGTCGACTAATGAGTTATGGAACTCTAAATTCTATATTCTAGGTAAATTCTTGGTTCCGTGATTCAGATATGATAAGCTATCAGGTACTCTACTCTATATTGACACAAGGGTATCTAAAATCTAAGGGGGTCAATGAGTACATAGTTTTAGCAATGACCTATAACCTACAATTCTTTAAAAGGATTTCAATTCTATGGGTTGTGCCTCGCCAGTGCGCTGCTGGCTGGCCGTTGTAATCGTTAAGACTATCCCAACTATATTCCTAGGATTTCAAGGAGTTGCTAGGGTTCCAACCCAATTAGCTAGACAGAAAGTGTAAATATCTATCTACAAGTCTCAATCCTTAAAGTAATATATTGATCAGGGGAAAATAACTAAAGATAAGAAAATAAGAACATCTTAATATTTATCTCATATATATTTCAAACAGTTGAGGGAAAAACCCTGAACCAATTCTACCTCGAGGTTGGTATATGAATAGCAGAATCAGAAATTATAAACCAGTTACTTACAGCAAAATAGAATTTAAAACAAGCAATTCTAACTGATAACAAAATTATATCTACATAGAGCAAAAAGAAGACTGAACAGGTTATCAAGATCATAGCCTTAATTCTATGAAAGTCTAACTAGCCAAGTGAGTAGTATACCCACGTTGGATCATGTCGTCATATCAAGGGTAATAGTGTACCTATAGAATCTAGTAAGTTATCTAAATTGAATAATTCTACATTGCATGACCTATCTAACAATCTTAACTACCCAACCGGTCAATTTGAACAAGGGACTCCTAGTCCTGGTTGTTTTCCTAAATCAATTTAATCCTAGTTTGTAAATGAGCATTTCCTGAGCGCAGGCTCGCAATAGTACGACTAACGTACCATCACGAGTTCGCAGTCTTTTGCGAAGACTGACCTGCATGGGCCACCACAAAAACTTGTCACGACCCGCACCCGCTTTTCGGATACGAGACGTGTCCAAGCCAGCCTACGCCGCAGAGTCGGCGGTAGAACGCTGTCAAGCCCGCAAGAAAATAAATGCTCAAAAATAAACATTTGCTGCTCATTCACATTTCTAATTTATTACAACATTTACAACATTTATATTTAAAGGAAAAATAAAGTTTTACAATTAAAGAAATGATACAACTGTTTTCTATTTCTAGGTCGTCTTCAGCATACCCAAGTCTCCCAGTGCTAAGAATGATCGCGGCTAAACCTGAAAAATGTTGGTTATCCAGTCAGGATTGGAACAAGTACACAAACCGACGACAATGCAAAACACAATAGAATTGACAAGACATGAAAATAGCATATGGAATATGAAAGCTGTAAGAAAACTGATGACATAGCACGATAGAGAAGTAAACAAGGAAAAACTAATAAAAGACATCTATCTAGGTGGTGTGAAATATTCGTTTCAACATGTGGACGGCTAGGGGGTAAATAAGGCACACTGCACGTGTCGTGCGCAGCGGCTAGCTTTCAAGATTAGACATAATGAGATATTTCTGGGTAGTCCACATGCCTACTAAGATATTTTCCCTCCCGACTACTCCGTGTGACGAGCGTGTCAACAAGCAGCAAGATATATGTATAGACATGAAATGAAAAGACTACTATGAATCGGAAAACAATCAGAAAGTGCACTTGCCTGAGGTCATTAGCTGAAGAAACCAAAATACCATACCACTCAATGAGCCACAATCAGTCAACACATGCAGAAGTCTCCGGATGCTGAAATAAATAGTACTAACATTCTCAGAATAGTCAAATTAGCTAGGATTGCCTGTCCTTAAGTCCAATTCTGGACACAGGGGCAAAACGGTAATTTTGGGCAAAAATGATGTCCGCCGTTGGACCCGCTTTGCACCGAAAAGCGTGCCAGAGTCAAAGGTCTCTAAAGTCGTCAAACTACATGTCTACGGATTCAGTTTTCTGATACGAACCCAACTGTATGTCCAGAGTTGGATTCCGGCGGGCCGTGCACAAAATCGCCCGTTGAGTGGGACCGTGGGGCCCGCAAAATGGTGATTTTATCAACGGTCTCAGAATCGGACCAAACTTGGCATACAGGACCAAAAAAATGATACGGTCCTGTTAGCGCAAGTTTCGTCTCGATCTGATGAGCGTGCACAAAGTAATTGGAGTCTGTGCAACGTGCACGATACGGGAAATTTCGACGGATACGCATCAAATTCGTCGCACACACGCGACCAATTTGAATTCCGTCAAAGCCTACACGACCATGAAGCTGTTACGCAGCTTTCTATCCTTTCGGTATGCGACCACGTCATCCGGATTGGCGTGACGTACGTCGTGTGGAGCGATTTTCAATGTTTTGAAAGCAGGTTTTTCATGATTTTCAACTTGGTTTTAAACAGAGTTTAATCCACTAGAAAATAAACTAAAAGTGGGGTCTCAATCTTGGTTATGTTGTCTATCAGCCTGTTTAATTAGATTTTTGAGAACCCTATTATGTTGTTCGAAATCTGGCTTCCAACATAGATGATTCGACTGAAATTGGGTTCTGTCGATACGCAGTTTTTCTTCGACTTTGCGTCGAATCCTACGACAGTATGGTGCGTCTCGACGCGAAGTGTTTGAAGGAAAATAAAGACATATATATGAACTTCATACCAGCGAAAGAAGATCGCAAGACGGTCGAGTGGTTGTCGAGAAACATAGCCACGAAGTCGTCCTCTTCGAGCCGCTGCTGCTGAGTTCTCTCGCGCGCGCGCTGTGCGTGCGCGCGTCCAGCGCGACCGTGACGGTTGGCCGGTCGCCGGCGAACCCAAGCGTGTGCGCGGCGGTCCAGGGTCGCGCCACGTCGGGCTGGGGGTGGTGGCGGTAGGATGTCGGGTTGTTCATACTAGGGTTTCTTCTTCCTCCATATATCCGCTCGATATATATAGAGACGGGTTCTCTGTTACTTGCATCCTCAGTGAAACCCAAGAGAGGATGCTCTGGATTAGGCTCGGCCTGTTATGGCTAGGCCTGGGCTCCTATCTGCTACTACTCGGTTTTGTGCAAAGCAAGTCGGGCTGGGCTTGGGATTAATATTTGGGTTTGGTTTTTAGTTGTTATTATCCAAGGCTTAATATATTATATGTATATATATATATATATATATATATATATATATATATATATATATATATATATATATATATATATATATATATATATATATATATATACACACGTATACTTACCAATATATATATTTATATAATACACTCATATATCTAAATATTTATATATATATATATACACATATACATATATACGAATATTTATATAGACATATACATATCTACAAATATTTATATATAGGCATATATATATATTCACACTCATACACAATATATATTTATAAATACATATATATACCTTGTATATAAATACCATATTCGATCTAAAATCAATATAAAATATATTTCCAAATAAATATTAATATATTTATTTCTATATATAATATATCTATTTAAATGTGTACATATACCTATACTCGTACACATACCTATATAATATATATCCATAAAACCTAAATAAAGACCCGATATTATATACTCCTAGAGTAAGGTCTATTCTTATAAATATGAATATTTATATCAAATCACATTTATTTGATAACCAAATAAATATAACCAATAATTATAATAATATTATTATATAATAATGACCTCAATAATAATGATAATAAAAATAATAATAACACTAATAATAACAAAATTCAATAAACCAAATAACGGTGTATATACCAATAGGTACAGACTAAAAATCCAAAATATACGAGGGCCTATTTACACAAAACGTCCCTGAATATCATTAATAATAATAGTTATAATATTTAAAATAAGAATATTTAAGAATACTCATTAAATCATTAGACGGAATACAACGCTCTCGTACCCTGTTATGTCAACACGTGTGTTACTAGATGTACCGCGTGACTGCATGGGCTTGGGCTTGCTAAGGGTCCTATCTGGACTAGTTTGGTACAACCGGGTCTCCTAAATTCAAATAATATTAAATATAAATAATTAAACTATTTATAACGGTCATGTCACAACTTAGCCTGGTTTTTCTAGTTAGGACACTGCTATGGCTCGGCATTCCCCTACCATGGCTAAACACTAGTCAAAGCACGCCACTGCACTATCCGTGCCACGATCCCTAGTCGTCTTGTACTCCAATTCTCAACGATGATTAAAATCATCCACCGTAACAATTAACTAAATAATTATTTATAAAACAATTTGAAAGAAAATAATCGCCATTAAATCAAATAAATGTACAAATAAATATTTAAAAAAATATTTTCGGGAAGGGGAGTTACAGGCGACCACCCCAACGCTCCGGTGCCCCCTCCGACGCTCCCCCGCCTAGCGAGCACCCCACAGCTCGGGCGCCCCCCTCCGCCGCTCCTCTCGCTACGCAGCCACCGGCATCTCCTCCGCCGTGGCCCGCGTCCGTCTCAGGCGCTGCTGGAGAGGTTTTTCCCCCTTCCCGCCTCGGCTCCTCCGTCGGAGTTCGTGTCATCGCCGGTGGCCTCCCACCCCCTCGTCCCTCGCCACGGTGACGTTCCCTCCCTTGGATCAGGCCTCCCGCCCCCGGCGATGGCCCAACTCGGCCTCGTCCTCCGTCAGCCCCCCGGCTGAGTCTCCCGGCGGCCCAGTCCCTTCGTCGGCTCCCTCCTTCACAGCCTCCGTCCCACTTGGCGGTCCCGCCCTCTCCCTGGCGTCGGAACCCCCCTCGTCGGCGGCGGTGCTTTCCCCCAGCGACCCCCCTCGTGGGTTTCCGTGGCAGCTCAGCCGCCGGCGACAGCCAGCCTCTCGTCCCCTGCGACAACGGCGTCCCCTCCTCGCTACCATCTTAGTGGAGGCCTCCGGCGCTCCTTTCGCCACCTGCCGGAGGATACCCCCCGCCGGTGGTAGGATCCCCCTACCACTAGCCGGCCGTGCCCCCCCCATCCTCGCGGCGGTCGAGATCCCCTTTCCCTCCCCTTTCCCGCCCCCGATCCTTTGGCGCGGCAGCCCCCTCCTCTCCGGAGTTCGCGGCTTCCCCCACTCCCTTCCGGTCGTCGATCCCTCTTCTCGCCGCCCCCCCCCCCCCCCCCCCCGCCGGATCTGCCGCCACCCTCTCAGCTCCGGTCAGCGCACCCGGCTCCGGATGTCGCGTCGAAGGGGGCCCGAGGCTTCCTCGACCAGAGCGCCACCCCCCTAGGGCAGAACGCCTGCTCTTTTCGGGCAGCGTGTCATTGGAGCGTGCACCCATCCCTTCGGGCTTCGAGCCCGCACCGCCACAGGGCTGTACGCCCAAGCGTTTTCAAATATCAAAATTCAAAATTTCGGCTTGCCGAAATTTTGAATTTCAACTTTTTTAACTTTTGTGTTACCTACTTAGTTTACCAGGGGCTTTTGTATTTTTTTGCCGCTGGAACAACCTGTACTGCTCTTTTTGAGCCACTACCTCTTTTCAATAAATTACATTTTCTATAATATATATATATATATATATATATATATATATATAAATATATATATATATATATATATATAAATAAAATAAAATATATATAAATATATATATATATATATTATATATATTATATATATATATATTATATATATATATATATATATATATATATAAAATATATATATATATATATATATATATATATATATATATAACTGAGGATACAGAAGCAGCTATAGTTGATTTACCACTGGAGGATGTTTAGTTTTAGTTAGTATTTTACTTACTTGTTGTCTGGATCTGTTACCAGAACATTTATTTGGGCTGTACTCTATTTGAGGATTTATGTACTTGATATTCTAGATTAGACATTATTGTAGATATTTCTTTCTATTCATATCTACATGTTAGCACTTGTGATTGAGTTAGATCATGATATTGTTATTCATATTCTTATTGCTGGATTGGATGTTAATATGAGGTTTAGACAACATACTACCCCCCGACTCTGCGGCATAGGCTGGACGTATTTTTACGTACTCGTGCCTGAACTTCATGTGCTGGTCGTGACACTTCCCACTCTAATCATTTCCTTTAATTACTAATTAAGTCATTCTCTTATTAATGTTTAATTAATAATTACTTTTTTTATGGAAACTCTTTCTAGAAAAAATATTTTTCAAAAATCTCTCAATTTAGATTTTAAAATTTCGAGGGGTTACATACCAGCCGAGGAGGAAGGCACCGATGGAGGTTCTCCTCGCGCGCGACCTAGCCTTGGTGAGACTGAGATGGAGAAAGAGGGTAAAGAGGGTTTCTTGAGGGAGAAGAAGTAAGGCTTATCAAACAAGGGCACGTGGAGGGTCTATATGAAGGAGGAGACTCGAGGATGGTGGAAGTCATGATGAAGAAACTCAGTTGGAGAATTTGGGATTTGAAATTTGGTTCCATTTTTTCTTCTTCTAATTCTAATAGAGGGGAAAGGATCTGCCATATTATAGGGGCCACAGTTTTTTTTTTTCATTTCATATTTTTTTTTGTCAACTTTGTTAGGGTCTATAGTTGACGCATTTACTAGTATAATATAGAAATATATGATATCAACTTGAAAAAATATAATAGTTGAGTTTGTTGCAATTAACCATTTATTTATTTATTTATCTAAATACAAATAAAAATGTGAATGATATATTATTTATTTATCTATTTGTTACTATTTATTTATAATCTTTTATTTATTTATACATTAATTTTCTATTTAAATCTAACATACATAAATAAAAATTTGAATTAACAATTTTTTTAAAAGCAACACATCTAATAGTAAACCTAATTGGAAAAAAATATATATAATACCTTAATTTGGAGCACAAATTCTTCTCCTTCCTACATTGCTTTATATTCTTCCTTCTTTAAAAGATAATAATAAAAATAATACAACTAAACAGTAAAAATAAAATTAAAAAATACCTTAAATTTGTGTTGGGAACCCGTGCATGACCCGAACTTGATTCGACCACAAACACGGACGCGAAGTGATGCCAACCCACCTGAAGATAATGAGCCAATATACTACGAACACTATGACAAATCAAACAACGTATTTTCGATGACTATGTCACCTGGATAAATTCCAATCTATATAACTTTCGACGAAAGATACAAGATTGATAAAGTACTTGAACCCTTTGCCCAAAGGTTCATACCCCTTACCAAACTCAAGTAGAAAGAAGAAGGTTACAACTTGAAATCACTCACCTACTCATAGAGATCTCTATGTACGAAGACGACGACTCCCCGCACATATATTCTCTTTCTGCTATCTTGGATGAAGAGTCCTAAGAGCAAAGTATGGACTTTTTCTTAGATTTTATGTGAACAAGCACCCTGAATCTTCCATCTTATGCTCTTCCAATTGCCTCCACCTTCAACACATATATATAGTTGAGAAACCATATTTCAGGTCATATGAATTCTTAAAATAGAAAACCCTATTACTAAAATAAGAGACCCTATTTTTGTAATGCCCCGTCCCGCTCAGCTCAATCGGAGGAATCAAAACGCCAACGGCGATCGGACATAGCCATGTACAGCTTGCTCGAAGACCCGCTCGATCGAGGTGACTCCTCGCTCAGGTGGGTGGCTTCGGTGAACTTGCCTCAGCTTGGCCTTCACACTAATAAAACAAAAGTTTTCAAATGCACAAGTAGGCTTGATAATAAAAAGAGACAAATCCACATAGCTAAGGGAATAATCTCGACGGGTCGGATTGAGTTAGAATATAGAAAGGTCCCACGGTCAGCTTAGAAGTATCGCACGTCGTGCTTTCAAAATGACACTCGGTCCTTCGTCCCATGGCTTGGGAGATGGAAAGTTGGTCTAAGTTGCCACAAAGCTATGAACTTAGCCTAAGTCATAGGCATCGCACGTATAGATGCTTGATAAAGCAAGTACGGTCTCATCGTCCAAGGCTTGGCATAGCCTTTGCTCGTCCCACGGGTTAAGTTGTATTGCACGGCTTGTGGCATAAGTCTAGGCATCCAAAGAACTTGGTTGTTCAAGTCGAGCACATGCACGACACATTCCCACGATTCGAGGTTTGGCACAGCCTTTGCTCGTCAAGTTATTGTACGATTAAGTTAGGCAAGAGTTTTGCTGGGCTATCGAAGTCATAGCAAGCACTGTCTAATGTTTTCTGTGGTTGTCAAGTCACATAGTCCACGATCTCAAGGCTCATCATATAAAGTATGACTTGGGCGATAGTGTCGCATAAAAAATAAGTCAGTCTAAGGCACGAGCCACGGTCGGTTCAAGAATAAGTATGCCACGGTCTATAGGACACAAGTGAATACGTTTGTTCAGGTCTATCTGGAAGGCTATGCAATAGCCGTTCCCTATGTTTCAAAGAATGTAAAGTACGCACGACCGTTGATTGCCGAGACCAATCCCGTGGCTTGGGAGTCTCGTATGAAGAATGGAAAGTATAGACTTGGATAAAGAAGTTTAAGGAAGAGAAAGTAAGTTGTATCATATGTAGGCCTTACATTTACGTCAAGTCTAGAAGTCGTCGTAGGTGCGTGATCATGGATAACTTGTCGACAAGGTGTAGTCTTCCTCGACATGATCGTCGGGGCCACGGGATCATGTCATTCCCGGAGGAAGCGAGTTGGCTAAAGTATGATACTGGATAAAGTGTATAGGAGATTCGGGGCTTCCACGGGCTAGCTACCCATTGGATGATCGTTGTCTATCCTTGGCCAAGTCCAAGATAGCTTGACATTGCTAGTAACCTTTCATATAGATAAGTTGGTGTGCTAAGCGGCAATACGCATGTACGAAGTCATTTGAATCAAAGATAGTACAAGCACGACACGAGTTGAGTTAACACGGTGTTGTTCCTCAAACTCCAGCTATGAATCGACACGTGCCAGTAATGAATCGGCACGGAAGGAACGAGTTATAGTAAGCTCCAGCCTTGAATCGGTGCACGCCAGCAATGAATCGGCATGGATTAGGTGTGTATGGTTGCAACACCATTATGGAGCCTAAGATTTGACTATAACAACGACACATGCTTCGGCACGAATGTGGCATCGTGATTGAGTCGTCTCGAGTTAAGTCAGAAAGGGCCGTAGGACAAAGTTGGTCATGTCACATTGAATTGTGAGGCAGAGTTAGAAAGATGAGTATAAGTCGACACTCTAATGTTGTTGGTACGAGAAGGGTCTAGAGGCTCAACAATAAGCAAGTTATCAGTGCAATAGCACGGTAACGGTCTAGAGACACAAATAGGCCATGAGTCTCTGTCCTAAAATCGATCCTAAGACAAGAATAGAAAGACAATCATAAAGGGATTATATTGCACAAAGTGAATGAATGTGTTGATTTTGTATGGGTAGGCGAGGAGCTCACTCCAACAGTACAGTTGAGTACTGACACCCACACAGTTTCCATGTGCAGTCACAGGTAGAAGCTCGTTGGCGTAGAGCTCACTTGGATGCGTCGAGGCACGGAGTTCCTTGGCGTCTCGAGGCGTGCATCTTCATGGAGTCTAGACTTAGACGGGACATAATGTATGGACATCGCCTATCTGAAGCATCCGTTGGCTCGTCAATTGTATTGAGAGATGAGAAAGAGCTAAGTGACTTGTAATCAGAGAGAAAAGTGAGCTTGCATGATTGTAATCTTGGCTACGCACCTTTGTAATCTTATTTCAAGTATCAATAAAGACTCTGATTTTGTTTCAATGCTTGTGTTGCCTTGTATATTTAATATTTCTGCTTGGGACTTCTGTACAATGACCCCGTCGTAAGCTGTTGTAATCGGCCGTTATAAAACTGCCTTGTACGAGCACAATCTAGACTCATGCGACATCACGCCATAGTGAGGACGATCGGTCCTATGGGACCGGAGCTTGACAATTTTAGGTAATAGAAAATCCTAAAATAGTCCAAAGTTAATAATGGACGTCCAAATCTAATCAATTCAAATATTTAATGCAAATTTTTAAAATCATATTAAATAAATATTTGACCAAATAGGTCTCATAAATATGTTGTTACCAAATCCAGACTAGACCCAACACACGCCCTCTCCAGTCTAATCAGAGGTGTTGACTCCGTGGCTCATCAACTGGACTTTATGTATGTCATCCCACGACAGAGTTTCTGTTCCCCCATGTCATTGATCTCCGACCCCCTAGCTGCTTTGCATCTTCTTTCGTCTCCAGCTCCTCGACTGTCATGTTGATGCTAGCTACCATGCGTAGTACCTTATGTACAACTGGGATCACGCTGATATCAATAATAAACCAAGACCTAAGTCCCTGATGATTAGCCTCACCATAAGTCTTGGCTATTTGTCCTTGACTTTTGTCTTTTACCGAAACATGCTGTCATTCCGACGAGCTTCTTCACTATTGGCTGGCCTAGCAAAGCAGACGGTATAGTTCTTTCGAGATTCAGTCTCATGAACCTGTCCACCTTCGTGTCTGACACTGAAGCCCACTTTTGTGCATGTCATCGATGACTCACAACTCCTTTAGAACTATACAATAGAGATGCACCCATCTCAGATTGAGTTTGCTACAAACCTTGATTTCCTTATTGGCTTCAAACTGCTTAAACTAATGTTGCTCGATGAAGCTTTGACAAACCACTTGTCACTAATATTGGATGTATGGAACAACCCCCACTTGGAGATCGACCAACTGTGATAGGACCGATAGACTGGCCCTCAATATTTGATTCAGCATCATTCGTTCTTTGTCTCGATGAACTGAATCCTTTGTATCCCTCAAAGCATCTCGAAGACCCCCAAGACAAGTTCCCGACGATCTACGAACTCTTATCTAACACCCTTCGAGCCTCCATCTGATGTATATGGTCCGCATGTTCACCTCAATGACTTGATCATGTACATACCACAATATATATCTTCTCGAGCTAGCAATTAGAAACCCTTCGTAACCAAAACATACTTGGACAACCATCACCTGCCAGTCTCCATACCAAAACCAAGTTGTAGCACAAACTCGGTATATGTCGTACTCCCTTGAGAATGAGCTTCTTATCAGGCTCCATTGTCAAGTGCACATCATCGATGCCCACAACTACAGCAGTTTCCTTATTGTCCATCTTCACATGTCCAAACCTATTGTAATGGTATGACACGAAGATCCTCCTATATAGAGTGGCATGATACGACGCCTCCGTGTCCATGATCAAATCATGTCATGACATGTGCCACAAGCTTTCTTTATGTTGGTTGATACGATGATGATATCTCCAAACTTCGTGAGATCCTCCTGATCAATCATGCCTTTAGTCTTCTCAGCTTTGAGCTTCATGCAATTTTTCTTAAAATGATCCCTTTTGCCATAGTAATAGCAGCCTTCCTTATGGTCCACAGTCGCAAGATCCCGATAACTTCCCTATGTCCTCGCATGTGACTTGAGTCTTCCATTTTCTGTAGGAAGCAACCAGAGCAGACTCTTGCGATGATTCTCTAGTACCCCACTCAGCGAAGGCACTATATAGACAGAAAAATTGAATTGTTGGCTCAAGAGGAAGCCTTCAAGAAGAGCTCCCTTGTTGGGAAAAAAAGACGATTGATCTGGATGAGTAGACAAGAACTTCACTTTGTGCTTCTTTCACGCCTAATAAAGAATCCATAAGATTGATTTATGCTTGCGAAATGAAAGAATCCTTGCTATACTTAGAAAAGATAAGAAGATTGTATGCTAAAACTGAAAGAACCATTGCTATGCTTAATAAGAAGAAAACAAGAATGTTCATATGTCACTAAATTGTATGCTATCTAGAGTAGAATTATATGCTTAATGTTATAGAACTGTTGTTATGTTAAAGTAAATAAGAATGATTCATGTTCCTTTATTGTATGCTGAAATGATATAAATGTATGGAAGCACTTGTGTTGTTAAAAGAGATGATATAACTTATCCGTATAGAGAAGAGAAGATAATAACTATTGGCTCTGTGATAGAAAGAAGAGAACAAGATGTAATGTTTGCTTATCGATAAACTGTTGCATCATAGAGTTTTACATGATAGAGTTGCATTTACGCATCGGTCTCGGAGAACCTGTGCACAAGAAAAATTCTACGACCGATTTCGGGGCACCGAGATCGCTCGGCTTAGGGGAATTAGATGAACACCCTGAGATAAAGAAACCTCACGATCATGTGGGTGTTTGTTGTCTATTAGTAGATGGGCTTATACGTCCCAACTACTAATCATGTAGAGTAACCCATGGACCATCATGTAGATAGGTGTCAATTAGTAAAGAGATGAACCATGAGTCACAGCTGTTAATATGTGTGTATATCAATAAAGAGCCAAACCGTGAGTCACAAATGCTATTATGAGCAAATACTATTGGAAAGCTGAACTGTGATCGCAGTTGCTGATATATGTGTATTAGTACAAAGCCGAACCTTGAGTCACAATTGGTATATGTAAAGAGTAATGTAAGCCTAACCATGTAGGGAGGAATAGGAAACTTATTGTACATATTCAGTTATTCTAATCATCGTCTTGTGCAGGGATGGATCATCGATCGTGGGTAAGAATAACATAATAAGTGATGTTTTTATCGATTATAATCCTACCATAAACTGCTCATTTGAATAATTAGCTCTACATGAAATATTGTTTTATTTGATAAAAAGAACCTTGGTACCTATATGATGCTGGTTGTTCACAAGAAGAATGAGTAATACATGACATTTTGCTGCCAATGTCCCTAAAGAATTGAATATGGCTCATGAAACACGCTACGCATGTCAAGATAGAATGAATCTTTATCGTGCATGAACAATTAACCCTATCATATCTGCTTGAACGAAAGAAATAAAATGTGACTTTTCGATATGTTTTCAAAAGAAGTAATATGACTCTTATTCTATACTACATTAAATGCACATATGTAAAAGATAGTAAGATCACTATTAAGCAATATTTTCTCACGTGAATACTTATTGATTGTTTTGGAGAGTTTAGCATTTGTCTTTCAACAATGCTTTAATGTATTGATCCCCTACTAGTTTGCTCGCATGTGCGAGATGTTCAAATGGATGTTCTGAAGCGATAGCAGATCCTCATCCTTGGGAGCTAAAAATTAGAAGAAGATGTATAAAGATGGTTTTTTATACAAAGGAATGTAATGAATGACACGATATCATTATAATTCTATATAGTTTAAGAGAGATGTAAGCCAAGTATGACATGTATCAGAGTGCTATTGAGAGCCTTGTAATCGACAAAGTTATCAAAAAAAAGATTATGTTTCTTATAACATTTTGTCCATTTGGTTTCTGCAATATTGTTCACTACTTCTAGTTCTGCATTAAAAGTTTTGCTGCGTTGCTGTTGTTTTAGTCTATTTTGTTATTGTACAAGTCCTGACGTTGTGCCAGCACAACTTAGGCTTTCACGACAGCACGCCTAGTGACTACTTTACGATTTTTTGGGATCGGAACGTGACAGATTCCATCTACTTATGCCAGACTCAAGAAGCTACTTTTGACTGCCTCCATCGTGACAACTCCATCATATACGAAGTTGCTCACCACACCAATGTTCCAGCTTTCGACAGAGAACTCAAAAGCAGTAGGGCCTGAAGCTCATCCCAATCACCATCTTCATCATAGACAGCTAATTGATGATACCCTGAATTTAGTTCAGATGTTGTACCTCCAGGCCACTAGGGCACTGTGAGACTCGTCTCACAATATCATTATTTATATACGGATACGTATTTTGTACTGTATTTCATATTTTTCTTGGTTTCGGAACGCTTTAAAACATTTTTCAAAATTGTAGATTTTTTCTTGACCGACATACCGACGGTGTACCGGTGTATACCGACGACATACTGCCCGACAGATTTTTTATATTTTAGATTTTTGATTTCAAATATTTTTGTGAATAGTATTTTCGATATTTTTATGAATAGTATTTTGGATATTTTGATGAATATTGTTTAGATATTTTGATGAATAGTATAGATGCATCCTATTATCCATTGGACAATTAGTTTTCTTTCAATGGATGAGATTGAATTAGATTTTGACATGGATCATGATCCAACAGTCACGATTAATTCCCCTTATATATGTCCATTGAGTTTCTCTCTCCTCTCCCTTTTCTTCCTTCTTTATTTTCCTTTTCACTCTCCTTCCTCTCCCTCAAGCTTAGGAAAGCTTGGCCTTGAGGCCTAGAGTGTGATTTTGGAACCCCTTTTGGTGGTGGAGTAGAAGATAGAAGATAGGCTTGGTTGCTAAAACCTAGGCAAGTATATCTTGCTCAAAAGTGATATGACCATGTTTTGTTTTCCATAGAAACTAAAGTTTTATTGTTCTAATATGCTTATCTAAGTTGTTAACATCTTTAGTATATAGCACTTTTGGTTTTGATCGATGGTATTGCATAGATCTAAGTTTTTATATAGTATTTTCGAGTATTTTGAGGTATTCATTTATCAAAACTTTGAATTTGTGAAAACTAATGATTTCGTGTTGTAGGAAATTCAATTCTATGCAATTTTGACTTTGAAAATCTGAATTCCGATTTAAAACGAAGTTTTTATGGCCGAAACAAGTTTTAAGTTTTCAAAAATCAACTTTCTATGACGGTTCGGAAAATCTGTCGGAAAATCCGAACTTTCTCCATAAAACTTGTTGTGACACTTCGAAAAATCTGCCGGTAATCCGCCGGATGATCCGGTTAGGCTGTTTTTGTCTGTTTTTGTCCGTTTTTGCTATTTTTCGATTGAAATGATGTCTTATCATGCTCTAGTATTATATATATAGTTAGAAAGTGATTAAATACCCTATATACATGACAGATGCTTTGTTCACGTATTGTTCTATGCCTATATTCTAGATAGTGGCTCGTAGTAGCGCACTCCTGTACTGATTTTCGATTGACTTCTAGATTGAGATTTGAATGTCTGATTGACTTCTGATTGAGATTGAATGCATCTTCTTTATTGATACCGTGGAATTAACTTGTTATATGTCTAATCTATTTGTATCTTGGCAATAGACAATCGAGTGTGAGTATTATCCATTGTATCGCGTGTAGTGTGTATTGAGAACATTTGCCAGAGATATCTCGCAAATGACTTGTACCTATGACTCGTCATTGTATGACGATTCTTGAGTGTCCATGACTTGATAATTGAAAATGAATCTTATAGGTAATTGTAGTAAACTCATATAGATCATTAGAAGGAGGAAGGACACTTCATGCTACTACGACTCGGGTCGCTATAGGCCCCCACAGTGGCAGGGATAACCCCGACGGCGTGGGCCCCTGACCTCTATTATTAAGTAGATGTTTATCTATATTGATATGTTTTTAGTAGATGTTTATCTACTATTGATATGTTTTGTTTGAGTATATGTTGTTTATCTACTATTGATAGAGATTATTGGTTGTTTGTATTTCTTTTCTTTCTACCGTCGTGTCCCTTGGCCATCCGAGTTACTATAGCGTAGGTGGTAGTAAAGTTCCTCATCTTGTATACTAGTAATTAGGATTGTGATAACCCTAGCTAGTTAATGATAGCAAGCCGTAGGTAATGATTGGTGTGCACTTTTGTTGTGTATTACTATATATGCTCTATGTGTCGGTGAGTGGCCAGAGGCTAAGTTTTGCTTGGGAAAAGACCTGCAACCCCAGTCCTTATTTGGTTTAAGGGTTGTGGCTCTGACTTCGAGTAGTTCCTAAGTCCCGTGCTGCATATTGGCTTATTCTTCTCTATTGATATATTGTTCAGTTTTTATTCAGTCATTTCTATTATCGAGATACGTACATTGGTACCGTACTAGTCTCGACCCGCATTTATTTATTTCTATCATTATGTTATTGTGTTGTTGATGGGCTTTGTCGTTCACCTCGAGCTTTCCTTGTAGTACTTGCTATTTGGGGTCTGACCCCACTGGTTTTGTTTGGCCAGATTTACCGCTAGAGTCCGAGGATTCTCCCTACCTTTCTCTGGATAACCCGTGCCTGCTTAGATTTACGGTTGCCTCCTCGCGGTGGGTTTTCTTTTCTTACCACTTGCGGTTCATTTCATTTTGGGTGGTGTTAACTAGGGTATGTGTTAGCCCTATTATTTTGAGACTTTCTCAGACTTTGGTCAACATGATGTATTATAATTAGATATAGACAGATATAGTAATCATTTATATTGGTATTTTGCTAGTGTAGCATTTTGTATTCACTAGCTTCATGATCATTTACGATATAGTATTTTAGGATGCCTCTTTACTTTTATATTTGATATACTCTTAATACTTGTTGTTGGACTGAGATAGGATTTGTTCGACCAAATGAGTCATCAGTGGCATGCTAGATTCTTCCCACTTATCTTCTAGACAACTTTGATCGCATATTGTCACTTCCGTTTCCCGTTATACGTATTTTCGTATACGTATACGAGATTTCTGACGTTTGTCAGGTGACCCATAGTTGGACTTGAATTGCTAGCTAGTCTAGGTTGGTTTGACTTGGTTTGGTCTTGGTTTAGCTTGGTTTGGTTTATTTGGTTTGGCTTGGTTTGATTGGGCTTTTGGTTCATTATGAGAGAACCCTCCCCCTTTATAAACCACTAACCCTTTCTCTCTCTTTATTATTCTTACTTTTTTTATTTACTCCTTCTTCTTCCTCATAACTCTCTTTACCTACCAAGAGCTTAGGCAAGTGCAACTTGCTTCATGAAGGAACTCTATTTTGTTGTTCATTATTTTCCCCACATGATTCTAAGATACTTTAGAACTTATCATTTTCATTTTGATAGATATTTTCTTGTAGATATTAAGTTATATATTTTCAGTTTTCTTGGGTTTTGATCTACCAAACTTCATTATTTTCAAGTTTTAATTATTCTATGTTGTAGAGAATTCAATTCTAACCAAAATGGACCTCTGAAAAGTTAGATTTCGACTTGTTTTGAGGAAGTTATGGCCAAATGATTATTTGGTCATCTTCTATATTCATCTGGCAGCATGTCGCGGTTGGTCCGCATGGATGTCGCGAATGGGCCGCATGAGCCACATGTCACAGTTGGTCCGCATGGATGTTGCGAATGGGCCGCATAGACCACATGTCGCAGTTGGTCCGTATGGATGTCGCGAATGGGCCGCATAGGCCACATGTCGTAGTTGGTCCGTATGGATGTCGCGAATGGGCCGCATGAGCCACATGTCGCAGTTGGTCCGCATGGATGTCGCGAATGGGCCGCATTAACCGTATGTCACAGTTGGTCCGCATGATGTCGCGAATGTGCCGCACATGTCGCATGTCGCAGTTGATCCGCATGAATGTCGCGAATGCACCGCATCGGCCGCATGTCGCAGTTGGTCCGCATGATGTCGCGAATGGGCCGCATAGGTCGCATGTCGCAGTTGATCCGCATGATGTCACGAATGGGCCGCATAGGCCATATGTCCCAGTTGGTCCGCATGATGTCGCATATGGGCCGCATGAGGCCGCATGTCGCAGAATAGGCCGCATAGTGCCTTTAGCTATTTTATGTCTTATTTGCATGATTTGTGGCCAGAATTTCCCTCCACTCCCAACATGAAAGTTGTAGATCTTTTTCTTGGCTTCAAGAATATGTTATAGCTATTTTATGCAAGTTTCTCTCATTCATGATAATGTAGGGATAGAACACGATAGTGACCCGTTGTAGTATACTCTGGTACATGTCTTCCTTTGTTTACATGATAGTGACCCGTCGTGGTACACTCTTGAACATGTCTTTCTTTGCTTACATGATAGTGGCCCGTCGTGGACTCTTGACATGACAAGTAAATCTAAGCATGACATGCTTAATCAAGATGCTGTTGCGACGACTATTTCCCCTTGCTAATGTAACTCTTTTAGACACTGTGGGTTTTTGTGCTTGTGTAAGCTACCCGTCTTGTCTCGCATCATGTCTAGGACATGAATCCCTGGTTTCCACGGTCAGGGATTCATACTGAATATGACTAGGTTAATGACTAGATTGATCAAGTAGCTCATATAGCGAAAGATGTTTCCGGTTACAGGCGATCGTTATCCCGGCCACACCTGATGGACTTGGAGCCTACCGTCGAGTAGGGCACATTTCCATGCACACTGTTATGTGGGGCACTTCTTGAGATAAATAAGTAATATACACACTATCATGTGTTGCGCTCCAAGTCACCTAATAAGTCTCTTAGGGTACATTTGTCTCCTGGGTGATGTACCCACTATTATATGAACAAGGGATACATTTGTCACCTGGGTGATGTATCCACTACCAACTCTTACATGAACTTTGCCTGGATAACCTGGATAGCTACAGGGCTTGTGACTATTGGAATCTCATTGCATCTTGCTAGTAACTAGGCTTGTGATAACCCTAGTTAGTTAAAGTATCAAGTCGTACTCTTTGCTTGGCCGTGAATGTTGAATGGAGTTTAGTCTTGTCTAATCTTGTCTAGATACTGCCAGTACATGGTTACTTCTGGACATTTTCTCAGTTTATGCTTTACTTGTTGATAATTGGTAAGAGACTAAGTTCTGTTCAGGTGAAGGGTTACAACCCCGGTCCTTGTTTGGTTTACGGGTTGTAACTTGGTTACCGGAATAGTTCCTTAGTTATTTTATCGTTTATCACCCTACTTTCATGCCTCCAGTTTTCCTGTTATTATTATGCTTTGTGTTATAACTTACTGGTTTTAGTTTCTAAGTGAAGCCTCCCTTGTGGAACTTACTCTTTCTGGGGTCTGACGTAGCTGGTTTTGTATGGCCAGATTTGGAGCAGCACCCGAGGTTCTACCTGTATTCCAGCCAGATGGTGAACACTAGAAGAAATCCTGGCAATGAGTTGGTCTTATTTTGCTCTCTCGTTCTATTGTAAAATTATTCTTTTGAGGCGTTTAGCCACCGAGCAAGTGTTAGCTCATGTTGAATACTTATATTCTTGTCTGCCTACGGGCTATAACATGATTAACAAATCCTAGGGTTGATCATGTATGACTGAAACTCTTGCTAGTCCTCGTATTTTGTACGACTAGCTTCATGATCATCTGTATATAAAATATATGGGACACCTTACTATTGAATATCTGATGGTCTAACATCTTGTGACTATTATTGCTTGCTTGAGATTGAGACACTAGGCTTGTTATTGACCATAAGAGACTGATGGCATGTAGAAAAAACCTCATACATCTAGACAGCCGTGACCGTATATGGAGGTGGATTACACTTCTATATACGTAGCTGGCTGTGTCTGCCCCCGCTCTCCAGTATTCTGGATCTGGGCGTGACACGGTTTAAGTGGTGGCCCATGCATGGTCTTGTAAATCAAGATGTGTGAGGGTTTTACCGGATAGATGTCTCAATCAATACTCGCCTTTGATATCTACTCGTGTCTTCTAATCTTTCTGAAATCTTGACCTGATCACATGCTTATATCTCGAATCTATCTTGGTCCTTCCTTATTGTTTCCTAATGTCATTTTCTTCAGTGACATTGTTCCTGATCCTACTGATCGTCGGATGGAGCACCTCCAGTAAACCAGCAGCAATAAGAAGACCAAGTCCAGCATTCGGGAGCAGCATCTCGAACCATGCACTCTTAAGACCCAGAGCCCCCAGTTCAGCCAATCCAGCCTACAGAGTCCGACAACAGGGACTTGATTGGACTTATCAGAGAATTACTTGCATCACAAGATCGTCATGGTGATGTCCTGCATCAGACAGTACAAACAGCCATGGACAGAATTGGTTATCAAGATAACCGTACAGCCAACAATTTTAAGCGCTTGAACCCTCCCTCCTTCGACGTAGTGAAGATGCGATTGCAGCCGATGCCTGGCTCCAGGACATCGAGATTATCTTGGAAGCAGCCAAGACTCTAGAGGAAGAGAAGGTGGCTGTAGTGCGCCTACAGTTATTGGACTTAGCACGCACCTGGTAGATGATGTTAGCAGTTGGATGGCGACGCCCGTCCTATGGGCGATATTCAGTAACAAGTTTCAGATCAAGTACTTCGATGCTGTAGCTCGGCACGACCTACAGACGAGATTCACCAATTTGAAGCAGATGAGCAGGACGGTCGATGGATATGCAGTCGAGTTTTCTAGACTGAGTCGATTTGCTTCCACCTTGGTGGCAACCGAGTTGGATCGAGCGCAGTAGTTTCAGCAGGGCTCCACCTAGAAATCATTCTAGCCATAGAGAAGTTTGAGCACCAGACGTTTGATACTATCTTGAGGGCAGCTAGGAAGCATGAGTTGTAATATTCTATTTTGGAGTACGTATTTGACCGTATTATTTTATATGGAGGATTTTAATTTTTGGGGTTTTTGAAATTTTTATTATTTTCTTGGAGGTAATTTTATCCTCATTATTGTTATTATTAATTTTCTTGTTCCTAAACTACCCTCCAAAATATCTACTCCCCCTCACATCACCCCTCACATCACTCGCCCACTCCCTCTCTCCTACCTCACCTTTCCCTCTCTCTCTCTCTCCCGAAATCTCCCTCTCTCTCTTCCCTGGAGAACCCCCCCAAATCCCTCTCTCTCTCTCTCAGCTCTCTCTCTCTTCCTCACTCTTCTTCCATCTTCCCAGTCCCCTTCCCGAGCTTCCCCTCTCTCCCGCTCTTCCTAGCCCAGCCCCTCCGGCCACCTTCCCCAGCACCACCATTATCGTCATCTCCTCCACCATCATCGCCGCCGTCGCTGTCATCCCCACCGGCCTCCTCCGTCGCCTTCACCCACGAGCGCCTCCTCCATCACCCACCAGCACCGCCACCGCCTTCGCCGCCTCCTCCCTGAGCCCTCTTCCCGGAGCGCCACCGTCAGCCACCGTCTCCACCACCACTTCCACGACCATCATCATCATCGTCGCCCCCTCCGGCCTCCGCTGCGCCGCCACCGCCAGCACCGTCCTCACCACCATCTCCTCCGCGGCCTCCGGCCCCCTCCGCCATCGCCGTCGTTTCCATCTCCTCCGGCCGCCAGGGCGTCGCGCCCCCACGGGTCGCCTCCAGCGCCGCCGTGACTTGGGCGCCGCCGCCGTCACCTCCCTGGTAACCGCTCCCCTCTCTTCCCAGCTCCTCCGCCCCTTCCTCTTCTCTTCTCTCCGGCGAGCAGCCGCCGCGCACGGGGACAGCGTTGCCTCGAGCGGCGGGACGCCCTTGGGCCCCGCGCCGCTCGAGCAGCGAGCCCTCTCGGCCTGCGTGCTTCTCGGGCAGTGAGCCCTCGTGCTCCGTGCCTCTCCTTGGGTTGCGTGCTTCGAGCTGTACGCCTCGAGCAGCGGGACGCTATGGTCCCCGCGCTGCTTGGGTTGTGTGCTATCTCGATTGCGTGATCCCTCGTTCCCGTGCTTCTCGGATGTGTGCCTCGATTTGTGTCGTCCCGTTTTCCATGTACCTCAATCCACGCGCTGCCTTGGGCAGCGGGACGCCTCGAGCCCGCGCTGCCTCGGGCAACGTGCCACCTCGGTTGGTGCGTTGTCTCGATCCTCATGTCTCGGCCTTTGTGCCTACCTCGTGACCCGTACCACCTCGATTTGCGTGCACGCACCGATTTGCGTGTCGTATCGATATGTCATTATATCTTGTGTTGCCTCGGTTTGTGTGCACGCACCGATTTATGTGCCGCCTCGGTTGTGTGCCGCATTGAACTCTGCACCTTTTCGATTTGCGTGCACACATCGATTTGTGTACCGTATCGATTTACGTGCTCCTTGGACCTTGGGTCGTCTTGATTTACGTGCACATCTCGATTTACGTGCACATTTATGTTTTTCGTTCGTCTCGATATTCGTGTTCTCTCGATTCGTACGCGTCTCGATATACGTGCGTCTCGATTTGTATGCCCGTATCGGTCCGCGTGCCTCGGTTTCCGTGCCAGATTCCTGCACTGCTTGTGGGACCCGTACGGTATAGCCTTCTGCCATCTCTTGTGATTATTCTATTATTTTATTATTTGGTGCTGATGATTATTTATTGTGTGTTCTGAGGATCTCGATTGGCGTGCTAGCTTGGATCGCGACTGCCGAAGACTTGCTTACCTAGCCGAGCCCTCTAGGCAAGTATCCCTTGCTCATCGACGGCTCTTGCCCTCTTTCCTGGATTTTATTTCATTTAATTAATTTGTACTTGTAAATTTTATAACCATGATTAGTGTAGCCTAGTAGTAGATCTGCCATGATGATAACTTAGGATAGCTTGGTCCGATACCGGGATAGACCGTATCGGACAACTCGGATGGGTCATCCACACCTCCGAGGACACGAGCACGACTCACATGTATGGATTGTCCCTATATGTCCCGTGTCCGACTCGCGGTCGGGTAACGGCTTGGCGAACTATTCTTGTGGCTGTGATTGCGCTTGGGTTAGAATTACGAGCATGTGCTGTGATGCGCCCTGCGAGGCGATTATTTTATTATTATGCATGTTGGCTTGGCCCAGTACGCATTGTAGCGCTGCTGGAGGCCGGGACTTAGTGGTCTCGGGTTCGATTGATTTTCCAGTACGCATCGTAGTGCTGCTGCAGGCCGAGACTTAGTGTTCTCGGCTATCGACTTGTTCCCAGTACGCATCATAGTACTGCTGGTAGCTGAGACTTAGTGTTCTCAGCCTGCGCTTCTGCGATTTGGCGGGTTGCGCCGAGTGGATTTTAGCCCCAATTTGCTGGGAGCTCCCGTCCAGAATACAGATGAGACTCTGCCGGATTTTTCCAGAATTCCCGATCGAGAATTTGGTTCGAAGGATTGGGCAGAACCATGCCTTTGGTTTGCTGGACTGGGCTCGTGCCTGTTCACCTTGGTATAGTATACCTGATCCCATTGCTTGCTAGGTAGACTCTAGACTAGATCAGTCGCCTAGCTCCTGATCTGTCTTGTCCGTCGGATAGCGTAAGGAGAGCGGTTCCACTCGGGAGACGGTCTGCAACCCTGGTTCTTGTTTGGTTTAAGGGTTGTGGATTTGCTCCAGAGCAGTCCGTGTAATCCTTGCCACTTCGGCGATATTTATTACCAGACTCTTGTCCCCTGACCCTTCATCCTAGGGGTTGTCCTAGTCTAGTCAGATAGAGCTGACATTTGTCCTATGTATTGGGAGTTGTGACTTGTGGATATGACTGAGGATTGAGTATTATGGAGAGTACGATCTCGGGATATTGACTTGGTGGATCTATGTGGATTTTTGGGTTTTGGTGATTTTGAATATTTCGTGGAACGAGGAGAATATTGAGGGTATTATTATATGATTTTTACTCGACTTCCAAATGCCAAACCCTGGTACCTTTGTGTATTCCGGTAGTTGGGGAAACCTGGTTTGATTGCTATGTCTTGGTAGTTAGAGGGGCTCGTTTCTGCTTCTTGTGATCATTGCCTTGGAGGATTCTTGTGAGCCAGAGGGCCTAGCATTGCTTATAGTGATTAGCTTGGATATTTGGTTATTGACCTTCCTGACATGATATTGATCCATCGTAGCTAGGGACTCCTGATAGTTTGATAAGGTGGATGGATCGACTTGATGTTGAGCTGTAGGTTCCCATGTTACTTGAGAGACTATTATAGTAGAGTTCTATTTTGTACCCGACTTGATATCCATGTCACGATTTGGGCATGTGACTTCTTGTGACTGATAGGTTTGACCTTGTTCCTGGTATTACACGATGACCTGGACCTGTCTTGATTCTTGATAGTGGCCCGGAGGTGCACTCCTGACTAGCACTCTGGACTTGACAGTAAACCTGGCATGTATACTCTTGATTCTTGATAGTGGCCCGTGGTGGCGTACTCCTGACTAGTACTCTTGACATGATATGTTTACTCTTGACCGCTGTTGGACAGCCAGTCCTGACTTGCTAGGCATGACCCCGTCTTGACACCGTGGTTGATTTCTCTTGATTGTGCTTGTATAAGCCACCAGTCCAGTCTTGTCTTGCATCATGTCTAGGACATGGATCCCTGAGTACCACGGTCAGGGATCCACAATGAAACCGACTAGGCTAATAACTAGATTAATCATGTAGTTCATGGGGACTTCCCAGTGACCTGTTGCTTGTCTGGCCCCGGCCCTATGTATCTATATATATACTAGGGATTGTTGCTATCCGTCGAGATGAGCGCATTCCCAGCCCTCCGTCGAGTGTGGCACTTCTTTAGGGCACATGTATCTTACTGCAGTGTGCCTGCTATATCTATCTTTTTTTTTGCTGGGGCCATTCGGGTAGTAGCAAGCAGGAGCTGGACTTTGAAGTCTCATTGCATCTTGTTAGTAATTAGGCCTGTGATAACCCTAGTTAGCTAATAATAGCAAGCCGTAGGCATTGTGTGGCCGCTTGTCCTTCTGTGTTGTTTGGCTTGTTGCCTGCTAGCCAGCTGATATTGATTTCCAGCTGGCAATGCAGGTGTTAGTGGATGTTAGGGAGGTTGTGATTGTGTTAGCTTCACTATACTTGTGGATTGTTATCGTGCGTTGGTACCGCACGATCCCTTACCTTTATTTACTGTTTTTAGATGTTATTCTTGTCATATTTTATCCTGCTGGTTTTCTTCGCCCGACCTTGAGCCTTCCTTTCTGGTACTTGCTGCGGTTGGCCTGACCAACCCTGGATTGTTCCCAGATTGTCTGAGACCGACCCGGTGGATCTTCCAGACTTGACTTGGAGGGTGTGCTTCAGTTCCAGACCATGCTAGGAACTGTGGGAAGGTATACTTGTCTACATTATTATTCTGTATTGTAGATTCCTGATTTTATATGAGTATTCCCTGCTTTCCATATGATTATCTCTCTTGATGTTGATTCATTGTGATTTGCCTGTGGATATGATCGATCGGATTTAGGCCATAGATTGATTGCATGCTAGGATACCCAACCAGACTGGACAGCCGTCATCACCGTATAGCGTATTCGTACCTTATACGGTTTAGCTGGCCGTGTACGTCCCCGTATTCCGGAACTGGGGCGTGACATGGTTTTAGTGGTGGCCCATGCAGGTCTCGTTTTGAGATTTTGTTGGGTATCACATGATTATTGATCTCAGTCCACTATTCCTTGGTTTCCCACTTGTTACACTTGTCCTTCGCTCCCTTGAACATGTGAATTGGTCCTCATCTCTACCTGGACCTATTTTGCTTTGCCCTGTCTTATTCGTGTTATCTACCTCTGATCCTTGTTTGATAGATATGATCCTGTAGTTGGTCATGTCGATCACCTTATCTGGTAAGACGATGTCTGGTCTTATCTTGGGTTACTATATTATTTATCTTGGGTTCTGGACTCTCTACCGGTGTATCGCCTTGGTTGATTTCTTGTTATCCCTTTCGTGCGTTGACTTCGTGTTGACTTAGTATCATTATCGCCCTCTTTGTGCGTTGGCTGGATTGCTGCAGAATGAAGATTTCATCAGGACTCTGAGATTGGATATTTTAACATTTGTTGAGTATCCGAGGGATATTCTTGTATCGATTCGGTTTCCTTGATTTCGGACAGTTCTGCACTCATGATTATCTGTTTCAGATATTATTTTATAGATATACCTTCTATACATTATGTTTTGATATGGATTCTTGATTTGGAGTATTTTCCTACATATGGAGTATTTTCCTAGAAAAGCTATCTTGTGGTTATTATTGAAAATATTTTTTTTGGATGTGTGTTACGATTCACCTGGATTTTGGATTTTGATTGTTTTCTAGGACTCTCATTACATTGTTAGAGATTTTGTGATCTTAGTGATTTGGATATTTGGGTTATGGATTTGATTCGTTTTGGGTATTTGTCAAGAGTACCGGGTGACCCTAGTATACCTTGACGGCGTGGTAACGAAAGTTGCAGCCGCTCGATTATAGTGTTTTGGTGAATCTTTTGCAGCCATTCCGGATGGCGTGGCAAAGAATGACCATGGCACACATTTTTCGGATATTAGGAACTACGGTCATCGGTTCGAGACAGATGTCCTGTATTTTATGATTTATGAGGATTTTTATGTAGCTGGGATTTTATGTTTTTGGACATTGTTTTCGATATTTTGTACTTGTTTTGATTATGGGGTTATTTCGTGCATGCGAGATTTTACTTTTTCGAGATTGCTTCATTGTTTAGATTTACCTTACGAGTTAATTTATGTAGCCATGCACCGTTCTCCTTGATGTTTTCATATTGAGATTTTGTTCATTTCTTATTATATTACTTGATTTCTGTAAGGTGGGTAGAGTTTTTCATGGCAGATATATGTACTAGTTTTGAAAACCCTATTTTGATAATTCTGAAATTTCGAGGACGAAATTTTTGTAAGGTGGGTAGGATGTAATATTCCTATTTTGGAGTACGTATTTGACCGTATTATTTTATTTGGAGGATTTTAATTTTTGGGGTATTTTTGAAATTTTTATTATTTTCTTGGAGGTAATTTTATCCTCATTATTGTTATTATTATTAATTTTCTTATTCCTAAACTACCCTCCCAAAAATACTACTCCCCCTCACATCACCCCTCACATCACCGCCCACTCCCTCTCTCCTACCTCACCTTTCCCTCTCTCTCTCCCGAAATCTCCCCTCTCTCTTCCCTGGAGAACCCCCCCCCCAAATCCCCTCTCTCTCTCTCTCTCTCAGCTCTCTCTCTTCCTCACTCTTCTTCCCTTTCCAGTCCCCTTCCCGAGCTTCCCCTCTCTCCCGCTCTTCCCTGGCCCAGCCCCTCCGGCCACCTTCCCGCCAGCACCACCATTATCGTCATCTCCTCCACCATCATCGCCGCCGTCGCTGTCATCCCCACGGCCGGCCTCCTCCGCCGCCTTCACCACGAGCGCCTCCTCCATCACCCACCAGCACCGCCACCGCCTTCGCCGCCTCCTCCCTGAGCTCCCTCTTCCCGGAGCTGCCACGGTCAGCCACCGTCTCCACCACCACTTCCACGACCATCATTATCATCGTCGCCCCCTCCGGCCTCCGCTGCGGCCGCCACCGCCAGCACCGCCC